>SJYV01017254.1:898623-914696 GCA_006410875.1 Neotragus pygmaeus
ATATACAGTCATGGTTATCCATCTGGATTTCCCACTTTAGATAAGTCACAGTTTTATAACTTCTCATTGCTTTTGTCAGGAGCATGTGTTGGTGTCAAAGACCTAGCCAGCAGTCTTAAAAAGAATCTTGTTTACTGTTTTGAAAGATACCAGCTTTCTCAGAGCCAGGTTTTAAATTATTTTCTTTTCCAAAAGTTTTGTCACAAATTCATGCATAACCAAGTTTTTGAGAACCAAGAAGTTGGCTGCCTTTTTAATTGTTGACATAACTTTAAAGCTGAATTTTCACTTCTTCGGAGAGTCTAGGAAAGCCCAGTCACAGAAAAGCTTGACAGGGAGAAATGCAGTTATGGATTGGCTCAGTTGGCAGATATTTTGCTTCAATGAATAAGGCAAATCTTCTAAATCTGAGGCCCATCTATTGCCTGTGAATGCTGTTGAAAAGAAGGGGCTCCTTTGGCCAAGTTTTCATTCTGTGAGAGGAGGATGGGAGCTGACAAATATACATAGTTTCCAATTCCAGGCAAAGAGCTTCTAAAGCTCAGAGTTCAGAATGACAGTCTTGTCATTTTATCCATTGGCAGAAATCTCTGGATATATCAAAGTAGTGAAAAAGTTTTTGGAAGTTACCTTTGTGACAATGACCTTAACATTGAAATATGGATTTATTTTATTTTCTTGCTGAAATAGACAAGATCAGTGATGCAGTACTTGCCAAAAGTGACCTTATTGACTGGAGGAAATGATGTGAGTAGAATTTCTCCAAAGGGTTTAGGAGAATGTTTGTCTCTTCTCACAATCCTATCCTTGACTGGCAGAGAGAGTAATGGCTATTATAATTCTGTGTAGTATAGCTTGCCATCTTGTATAGCGAGCTAGATATTTTCACTTCATCATATCCCCAAGCTATAACAGTCACAAATTATTGAATACCAAAGATACTGCTATGTTAAAGTAAGTTAAAACTTTTAAATCAGATTTCTCATTGGAATTTACTGTTGAGTCAGATTAGTTTTTACGACAGTTGTCATTCATTTCTATTTGGTTTTAGAAAGTGATTTTTAATTTTTTTTCTGAAAAATAGGTAAGAATTATTTATTGACAAAGTTTTTTTTAAATATGTATTCCACCTATATGAAGAAAATCAATTCCTAGTGAAATAAAACATATGCAAAATTTTGTATATGTTCTTATGTTCACTGTGTTGAGGATAGGACTCTGGTTTTCATGAATTTTACAAAGGACTCTAGTGACCCTCACAAAAATGAAAACCTCGGCTAAATAGTATCTAAGACATTTCCAGCTTTAATATCCCATGATTTTGTTTCAGATTATAGAATTAGAGCTAGACTTCAGCAGGACTTAATCTTTATTTGGTCTAATACCAATACTAGTAAGTATTGTTATTACTAGGACTGCTACAATGAAACACCACAAACTGGGTGGCTTAACAATGGAATTTGTTTTCTCACAGTTTGGAGGTTAGCTGGTCCAAGACCAGGCTGTCAGGCAGTTTGGCTTTATTCTGAGGTTTTACTTCCTGTTTGGCTTGCTGTGTCCTTACATGGTTCTAGTGTCTCTCTCTGAGTCTGGATTTCTTCTTATGACATCATTAACAGTGGATTAAGGCCTATCCTGAAAAACCTCTTTTTAACCTAATCCTTTCTTTAATGATCTTACCTCCACACACAGTCACTTTCTGAGGTAATGGAGATTAGGGCCCTAACATATGAACTTTGTGAGCACACAATTCAGCCCATAATAAGTACATTCTCAGTGCAAGGTGGGGATGATTTTGCTAGAGAGAGGAAGGAATTGAGGTTAGTTTCAAATCTTGGACTTCCTTGAATAGGAAAGAAGAGAAGTTCATGCGTAACACTAATAAAGATGATAGAGATACTAAAACGAGGTCCAGGAAAGCTATAAGAGAGAAGAAAATAGAGACCTTCAAGAAGCTGAGTTTAATTAGCCATGTAAAATGATGAGAAGTCAGATAAACTAAGTGTAACAATTGTCCATTCTCTGAGAAATGTCATAATAAAAAGCATATTTTTAGGCAGTATAAAGATTTCTAAGCAACATGATTTCCCCTTTTAATGTGTAATATTATGGAGAAAACTTATAACCACATTCAAATTTCTTAACTTTCTCATTTTTATCTCATTTACTTCCTTCAGTATAGCTACACTTTGAACACCATTTTAAAAAAGGTTCTCCCTAATTTCCTTCAACATATTTAGCTCTTTGCTTTTTCTACTTATAAACTTACCTCTTCCTGACCCTCCATCATAAAATCTGAAAGAAACCCACTTGGCAAGGGAGATCCCTCTTTAGAAGAAAAGTAATATAAAAAAGAGGACAGAACAAGAGAGCTTTGGTTGGGGAGGAAGAAAGGCCTGAAAATAATTATAAATTAATAGTTTTGCATTTTTCACGTGAGGAATTTAGATTGTGAAAATGTGGGAAGGACTTTAGTGAATGGGATCAGAGGCTACTTTGGAATGGGTAGAGCCATCTTGGAGCTGAGATAAGTGAAAAAGAGCACGTTACTCTTTTAACATGATAATTGCAGAAGGATGCTTAAATAGAGCAATAGCTACAGGGAAGCTAGTGATTGAGTGAAAGTCAGTCATGTCCAACTCTTTGCGACCCCATGGACTGTGTAGTCCATGGAATTCTCCAGGCCAGAATACTTCCCAGCCCAGTGGTCAAACCCAGGTCTCCCAGCTACAGGGAAACTAGAGATACTGTAAAGTACAAGTTTTTATGATTAGAAAAATTTGAACAAATTTGCATTCTAAAATCTAAATTTTAGATTTAGATTTAAATCTAAAATTCCAAATTTAAATCTAAAATTCTAAAAAGAAAAGAGTCCATTGAGAAAGGAGAGAATGCAGATTTGGGTAGGAAAAAGAAGACTTGATGAATCGCTGTCCCTGGGAAGGGGTTGAGATAGATGCAGCTAATATGGGAAGATCTTTAATACAGATACATTTTAAGCAGATCACTGAGACACTTATTGCCTGGTTGACTATGGTTTTCAGGGAAGTAGGAAGAAAGGTTTCTCTAGAGCAGGAGGAGTAGAAGTCTTGAGAAGAGTAGCGAAGGTCAGGAATATTTGTGGAGACCAGTAGGAAAGGGAATCAAAAGTTCTGGCTCTGAAAAATTTTAGTTTTGAAAGTAGAAAAAGAAAGGATTCCAGCAATTTTAGTGGAAGGATTGCTTTTTTTGGTCCTATAATTAGCAGAAAATGATTGTTGAAAAGAACAATGAAGAAGATGAACTACATTTCCATCATGAAGATGTATTTTCAGTGTATAGCTTCTTAATCTGCTTCAATTTGAAAAGCAGGGAGGTATCCTACGGCTCAGGAGATCTCCCCCCCCACCCTTTTTTCTTTTGTTGAGAACTACCAAATGTGGTAACAATAACTGCCGTAACAATTGTGAGAACTTCTCATTTCCTTCAAGTGTAGGCAAATGGAGGATGTGTGCTATATTTTATTTTTATGGTCCTACTTTCAGGGAGTGTCAGCTGTTTTTAGATTGACAATAAAAATCCTTATTGCTGGGAGAATTATATTTCAAAAGTTTCTTCTCTCAGTTTTCATTTGTAGAGCTGTTTGGCAAGGATACACAACACAACACATATACACACACACAAGAGAGGGAATATTTTAATATCTCCACTGAAGTTTAAACATCAAATGTCAATAGGGTAGAGTTGGATGTAGGCTGTAGATGCAGACAAATTATTTTAATTAATTTTTATTCTTTTTATTTATTCCTCAGTGATGCAAGAAATATGGCTGAACAGTTGTTTTTCATAATTACTTCTGATAGCAGAATAGTGCTTTCTGTAAAACTCTCAAGCATGACTACGATTTTTGGTATATAAATTCTGTATCCTTTATTATTTTATTATTATTTTATTAATAATAAATCAATCTTGCCCATTTTAGGCTTTTCTGGAATCTCAGACAATATACCTGAAATTACCAAAGTCTGCATCATTCCTCCAGCAATTGATCTGAACATTTACAACTGTTTCTTGAGTGCCTGCTGTATACCAGGTCTTAAGCTGGAGTCTTAAAGATACAGAGATGTATGTATATGCATACAACTAATTCCAATTCTCATGGTGCTTACAATCAGCCACTATTTCCTCCAAAGGATAGCTATTCATACTCTATGTGTATACTCCAGTTTGATATGTAGTTACCCTGGGAAACAAAGCCAAAGAGTCCTCTGTGTGTCAACAAAGAACCAGCTCAATGTCCCTGAAAGATTAGGGCTATAATAATTAAATAGCTACATTTATAAAATTGCATGCAATGAGCAAGATGCTGTTCTTGGTACTTCATGTACACACATTTCTTCATGAATACTACTTTGAGATAGTACCATTCTTGCTTTACAAACGAGTTAAATTAGTTGTCAAAAGTAAATTCTAAGTGACAGAGATTTCATCCAGGTACTTTGACTTCAGACACTGTATTCTTTACTGCTTCACTCTATATTATTTTGGCATATTAAACACATAACTTTATTGAATTAAAATACTTAGAAGTAGGAGGCCAGTGGTTCTCACCTGGGGAGATTTTATTCTCTACAAGACATTTGGCACTGTTTGGAGACATTTTTCGTTGTCATAACATGAGGAGTAATACTTATCTGGTGGGTAGAGGCCAGGGATGCCTCTAGACATCCTACAGTGCACAAAACTGACCATAACCTGGAATTATCTGGCTCAAAATGTGAATAGCATCAAGGATGAGAAACTCTGCCTGAGAGTACATCTTGGAAACTAGGACCCAGAGAGAAAGGAAACTTGACTCAACACTGTTCTGAATTATATCTTTATTCATATTATAGTTGCTACTTAGAATGAACTCTTCAGAATAAGGTTATTGAGTCAAGTACATTTACATTTAACATTTATTTATGTTGTGTTGTTCTTCATGAATATGTTCATATGTTGCCCTGTCACCTTCTCTGACTTAAAGTATCCGTTCTCCACACCTTTAGCTACTCTAGATATTGGCAGTGTTTTCACCTTTGTCAGATTATGACAATGGTATCTCACCATTACTTGCTATCACACTTGTTTGAAGTATGAGATTATATTTTGAAAATATAAAGTGGAGAATTCCATGGACAGAGGAACCTGGCAGGCTGCAGTCTGTGGGGTCACAGACTAATTGGAGTTATATCAGACACAACTGAGTGACTTATATTTTCAAAACTTCATACTACAGACAGTTACTATTTTTAAATTTACTGATAATAAGACTAATCATAGGTTAGAGTGTTTGGGTTAGAATGGATTTTTGTTTCCGCGTAGATTTCTTTCAAAGGCGTATATCCTAGCAGTTTCCTTTTCATCTTTTCCCGGGATTAAAAAATGCATTTGCTTCCTTCTGTATGTGGCACACAAGCTCAAGGTCTTTTTCAAAATGTATTTTCACATCGTCTTATGGTGTCATAGTGCCACATGATTAGGTTGTATTCCTATAGAGATAATGTCATACAATCTGTACTCTGATCTGTGGAAAAATCAGATATTGCTTGTTTAAGTACCCTTTTTTATTTGTTAGCCTATAAAAGCATAAAATAAAATGTTCATTTCAGCTTTCACAATATCGAATCAGTGACATTTCCTTTACCAAAGTTTCTTTCTTTTTTATTGGCTCCAGTCAAACTGTTTTATACCTCCTAGAAAATGTCTCATCTTCTTTATTTCTTTTCAACTTCATTATCTTTTTGATGACACAGTAATTTTCTTTTCATCTTTTAACTCCGTTTAGCTGACATCTTCACTTTGTCTTTCTTTTCAACTATGCAAGTTCTTACCCATTTGTTTTGGTAACTTTTAATGGAAAATTCTGTTTCTATGAAGTATATGATATCATTTTCAGAAGTACTTAATTAAGTTCTCTAAAGGTTAGGTGAGCAGATTAGACCAAAAAATGAGTAAATGTGCATGAAAGATTCCTCATGGGAATCCACCAGGAAGGATTTGGGGTGAATAGTGACAAATTATATTAAACTGACATCTTATTTTTCATTAATGTCTTTCCAAGAAAGGTTCAGGGAGTCTGTTATATACTCTTTAAGTCTGAGATTCAGGAATATTCATTCTACTGAACTAAAGCAGGCAGTAAAAGTAAAGTGGAAAAAAGAAAAGAGGAAGAAAAATTGAAAACTGGTAGAGTTAAGAACTCAGGACAGCATATTGGTTTCACAAACAGTAATTAAGCATCATTGCAAACAACTTTTTAGAAATTCGAGACCCATCAAAAACACATTTGATCTGTACAATTAGTTATTCCAGTTCACTAGGCAACTTGCTCTTGTGGAAAGCATATTGAATTTGGAGCTAGGAAAACAGGGTAAGTCATCACCCATCTGTATGCTTTCTTCCAGAGGTGCAGCTCTGTCATAGTAATCTTTTTCACTGTTTGATCCTCTCTTTCCCTCTAATTGGGGTTATGTAATTTTCCTATGATGAGGTAATCCTATTTGTTGGTTTAGTTTGTAAATATAATCACAATCTTGCAGGAACACGCAATTCTTAATAAATTTAAGCCAAAGGAGAAAAGAAAGTAAAGGAGAAATAGGGGCAATATGTTTTGTTTGTACTGTTACTATTTATATATTTTGGAATAAAGATGGTCACCTACTAAGTGAAGTGGGAGGGAAGAAGCATGACTGAAAACAGTTATGGTTTGAAACCAGATAAGGAAATGTTTACTGAGACTGTCACCACCATTGAGAAATATGGGAGAGAAAGGGTAGCATGGTTGTTAAGAGTGTGAGTTCTAAACCTGGAAAGACCTTGTTCTGAATATGTTTATTCCATTTACTGGTTGAGTTTACCTATGTCAGCCCCACTATCCTCACTTGTAAAATACAAATAATAGTAGCATTTATCTCATTGGGTATTTAGAAAATAAAATTAAATAGCACATGTAAATTGCTTAACCTGGTGACTATATAGATACCAGTACTGCTAATAACCATTCATTCATTGACAAATGTCAGTCATTTTTTTCTAAGAGCTTTCTATGTTAGTTTGCATGAGTTGTTGTTGTTGTTTAGTCACTAAGCTGTATCTGACTCTTTTGCAACCCCGTGGGCTGCAGTCTGCCGGTCTCCTCTTTCCATGGAATTTCTCAGGCTAGAATACTGGAGTAGGTTGCCATTTCCTTCTCCAGGAGATCTTCCTGACCCAGGGATCTAACCTGCATCTCCTAAAAAAGTGTCTTCTTTACCATCTGAACCACCAGGAAAGATCCAGAAATATGAGGAAATAAGTTTCTGTTAAATCACCCAGTGTGCAGTATCTGTTATGGCAACTCTAGCAAGTATATATGCTGCTGTTGCTAAGTTGCTTCAGTCGTGTCTGACTCTATGCGATCCATAGATGGCAGCCCACCAGGCTCCTGTCCCTGGGATTCTCCAGGCAAGAACACTGGAGTGGGTTGCCATTTCCTTCTCCAATGCATGAAAGTGAAAGGTGAAAGTGAAGTTGCTCAGTGGTGTCTGACTCTTAGCAACCCCATGGACTGCAGCCTACCAGGCTCCTCCTTCCATGGGATTTTCCAGGTAAGACTACTGGAGTGGGTTGCCATTTCCTTCTCCAGGGGATCTTTCCCGACCCAGGGATCAAACCAGGGTCTCCCACGTTGTAGTCAGATGCTTTACCATCTGAGCCACCAGGGAAGTCCCTCTAATTACACTGAAGAAAAATATTAAAGATATGCTGTGACTTGTAGTAACTTCATGTATCTTCAGTTATACCACCACATTCTTTGAGGAGATTGAGATAGAAAGAGCTCTATACATTATTCCCTTCCTTGGAATCAAGACTCAGGGTGGAAACAACAGGACAATAATATTTTGGGGCACTGTCCAGAACACTTATTAGGTTAACTGTATATACCAACTGGCTGTTGATAGTAACAACTTCCTGGTTTAGAAATTCAAGCTATTATCATCAGTGCTGTGAATTCACTTTTAAGCAGGTGCCTTGATGCCTGTTTAAAACTTAAGCATATGCCTAATGCTGCTCTCAGCTCTTGATTAGACCAAAGCAATAAAACTTAGGTGATAGGGAGGAGAATGCAGTATCTCTGTTGCAGAAAGGAACCTTATGCTTATGTATAGAGTTCCAGAACCTTTATTCACTTAAGTTAAAAACAATTTGTGCAAACATCTGTATGCTTATTTTAATTACTGCCAAACCATCAACAAATAACATTTCACCCAGTAACTAATTTTATTTTTTTCTGATCTAACTTCAGAGGCTATACTATTGTCAAAAAAGCCTAAATATAGTGGTGACATATAAAAAGAAATCCAGTAAATGAAAATATATATTGAATATGAGAAATAGCACTGAATTGGTATAATATTCAATGTTATTAAAATGAGTCAATTGTTAGAACAATATGAGAGATATTTCATTTGGGTATTTTTAGGAAGTACTCTCAGAATACAGATGTAAATTGGTCAGCACTTCTCCATAACAGTGTAAAAAACCAACTTTCTTGCATACTTGGGAAATTATTCAGAATATAACTATCACAATTCATTTATTGACTTTGCATCCTAGGAAATATCAAGAATAATTGTCTGATATGAGTTTAGACCTTGGGCTTGCTAAAAATCAATATATATATCTTAGGTCAATCAATTTATTGATATTCATCTCAATGAAAAGTCAGTATGTGTATAACTGTGGGCTAAATTTCTGCACAGAAATATTATAAAATGTTATAATCTTAAACTTAGTGTTTTTTCCCTGAGCATCACATCTTCTACTAACTTAATATGGTTTAGATAAGGCCCCAAAATAAAAAACTTAGATAGGTTAAATATTTTGTGATTTTTGTTTCTCCTACCATTTAGTAAAAGCAAAAAATAATGCTTAAATTATTTAAAATGATAGCATCCAAAATAAACTTTCACCAACTTAATAATAATGGGCTACATAGAAATTATTTAAAACTATGCACTAAGTATTTTCCAAATAAATAATTTTAAAATCAGTACCTGCAAAGAAGAATGAGAAGTGCAGGTGAAAAAAAAACAAAAAACCTCCTAAAATAGTTCTTTTGAACAGATAATTGTTATAATGTAGAAAAGTACATATAATCTATGAATATATAATTCAAGCTAATGTTATAAGCACATGAGAAGGAGCAGGTTTTCAGTACATCTACNAAATAATTTTAAAATCAGTACCTGCAAAGAAGAATGAGAAGTGCAGGTGAAAAAAAACCAAAAAACCTCCTAAAATAGTTCTTTTGAACAGATAATTGTTATAATGTAGAAAAGTACATATAATCTATGAATATATAATTCAAGCTAATGTTATAAGCACATGAGAAGGAGCAGGTTTTCAGTACATCTACCTCACACATTTGTTGTTTATCTAATCATTTTACTTTGAAGCTAACTAGTGTCTGCCTCCTTGGTTCTTGTCTTTATATTTGTTTCCCCAAGTATACTTAAATTACATGTTTTTTAATACTAGAGAAAGAAGTATCTTGCATATTTCTATATGCTCTTCTTGCAGCTAATATGTGTCTTGCCTAAAGACATGTAGGGAATAACACATAAGTGACATAATCGTAAGTAACCTTAGTTATTAATTGTTGTTGTTAACTAGTGGCTTCATTGAGGAGGGCATGTCAACCCGCTCCAGTATTCTTGCCTGGAGTATTCTTTAGAGAGAGGAGTCTGGTCAGCTACAGTCCATGGGGTCGCAACGAGTCAGACACAACTGAGCAACTAAGCACAGCATAACACGGGGGTAAATTGTGACCAACTCTTTGCAAAGCCATGGACTATAGCCTGCCAGGTTCCTCTGTCCATGGAATTTCCCCAGCCAGAATATATAAGTGGGTTGCCATTTCATTCTCCAGGGTATTTTCCTGACCTGGGAATCAAACCTGTGTCTCCTGCATTGGCAGAAAGATTCTTTACCACTAAGCTACAAAGAAAGCCTGAGTCATTAATTACCTAATTATATTTTTCTTTGCTGTGGATAGTGGCTCAGTTCAACTGTTAGCTGTAACATACCCACCAAAATTTTACTGTTTCACTTTTTTCTATAAAATGATGTTAGCTGCTAGAAAATAAAAATAAAAGGTTTATAAAAGGAGATTCACTCTTATGAGATCTTGTATACTTGATATACCATTAATCATGAATGTCAGATGAGATGTCATGAATGTCAGATGAGATGAGGCCAATGACTTTGGCATTTCCTTGTACATTTCAGGTCACTTGGCAGTGGAAAGTGAAAGTGAAGTCCTTTAGTAGTGTCGGACTCTTTGTGACCCTATGGACTGCAGCCTGCCAGGCTCCTTCTCTGTTCATAGGATTTTCTGGAAAAGAACACTGGAGTGGGATGTCATTTTCGTCTCTAACTTGACAGTAGAGACATCCACCAATTCGAGTTAGGTCCTAAAGTTTCTCTTCTTTTCTTACTCTAAGTTGTGTGTCTGAACCATGTCTTATTGCTTTATTTCTTCCAACTCCTGCAATTTAGCAATCTGATTAGATAAAAGGAAATCAGTCCTCTTAACTGTCAGACTCACATTTCTTTTTATATTTTATTGATTTTGACCACTAGTTTTGTCCAAACTTGTTTTATTTTACTGGTTTCTATTTCACCTTTTGCTCTCAAAAACAAAAGGTGAAAAAAACCGGTGAAATCTCACAATAGTTTTCCAAATCCTCTCTTTGAATGTTTTAACAATAATGTTTTATCAATCTTATAGACTAATTATAACTAACCTCCCTATATTGTATCAGCAGGAATGCTAAGAACCTTTTCCTCACACTTGAGACAACATTATTTACATGAAAGATGTTATACAATAATTATAATTAGTTCTTTTGATTCTCATATAAAATGCTTTTTCCTTAAGGTTAATGATTTGGTTAATTTAGGTTGCATTTTCTTCATGGACTAGCTCAATAAATTTAGTTAAAACGTAATACTCATTTAAAGGTCTATTTTCATTTTTGTTGACTTTTAAAAAATTATTGAAGCAGAGTTGGTTTACAATATTTTATTGATTTCTGTGTATAGCAAAATGATTCAATTATACATAAATGTGTATATATGTATTCTTTTTCATATTCTTTTTATTCTGATTTGCCACAGAATATTGAATATAGTTCCCCGGGCTCTAGAGTAGGACTTTGTTGTTTATCTACTCTATATTTACCAGTTTGCTTCTGCTAATCCCAAGCTCCAATCCTTCCCTCTCCCACTCTGCTCCCCCTTGGCAACCACAAATCTGTTCTCTGTGTTTGTGAGTTTGTTTCTGTTGCATAGAAATGTGTTCATTTGTGTCATATTTTAGATTCCACATATAAGTGATATAGTATGATATTTGTCCTGGTCTGTCTGACTTCACTTAGTATAATTTCTAGGTCTGTTTGTGTTGCTACAAATGATATTGTCTTATTCTTTTTCATGGCTGAGTAATATTCCTGTGTGTGGGTGTGGCTGTGGGTGGGTGGGTGTACTACATCTTTTATATCCATTCATCTGTTAATGGAAATGTAGGTTGTTTCCATGTCTTGGCTACTGTAAATAGTACTGCTATAATCATAAGAGTGTGTGTATCTTTTTGAATTGTAGTTCTTTCTGGATATATGCCCAGGATGGGGTTGCTGGATCATATATTAACTCTATTTTTAGATTTTGAAGAACTTCCATGTTGTTTTCCACAGTGGCTGCAACCAATTTATATTGTCACCAACTGTGTAATATGGTTCTCTTTTTTCCACACCCGCTTCAATATTTTTATTTGTAGACTTTTTAATGATGACCATAGTGACCAGTGTGAGGTGATGTGTAACTGTAGTTTTGATTTGCATTTCTCTAATTAGCAATTGCTAATTAGCAATGATGAGCAAATTCTCATGTGACTATTGGCAGTAACGCTGAAGAAGTTGAACAGTTCTATGAAGACCTACAAGACCTTTTAGAACTAACAAAAACAAACAAAAAAACGATGTCCCTTTCATTATAGGGGACTAGAATGCGAAAGTAGGAAGTCAAGAAACACCTGGAGTAACAGGAAAATTTGGCCTAGGAATATGGTATGAAGCAGGGCAAAGGCTAATTTTGTTTGTCAAGAGAATGCACTGGTCATAGCAAACACCCTCTTCCAACAACACAAGAGAAGACTCTACACATTGACATCACCAGATGGTCAACACTGAAATCAGATTAATTATATTCTTTGCAGCCAAAGATGGAGAAGCTCTATACAGTCAGCAAAAACAAGCCTGGGAGTGGACTNCAGTCACCATCTGCAGTGATTTTGGAGCCCCCAAAAATAAAGTCTGACACTGTTTCCACTGTTTCCCCATCTATTTCCCATGAAATGATGGGACCGGATGCCATGATCTTCGTTTTCCAAATGTTGAGCTTTAAGCCAAGTTTTTCCCTCTCCTCTTTCACTTTCATCAAGAGGCTTTTTAGCTCCTCTTCACTTTCTGCCATGAGGGTGGTGTCAACTGCATATCTGAGGTTATTGATATTTCTCCTGGCAATCTTGATTCCAGCTTGTTCTATTCTTCCATTTATTCAATTTTCTGGGGTGATAAAGCAAATCTATAGAGTCTGTAAGCAGAAAAGTATTTAACACAGATTTGAGAAATAGCAAATGGATGAAGCACAGATGATTTTGTAAGGTGGCGAAATTATTTTTCACCAAATTATTTGTTTGTTGCTATAATGATGTACACATGACACTGCATTTTTCAGTGCCCATAGAATTGTACAACACAAAACATCAAACTTAATGTATGCAAGCTTTTAAAAAATCAAATCATTTAGGACGTCAAAGGATATCAATATCAGCTGCAGAATGGAACAAAAGAATCTAACAATACTGCTAACATATAACCTCATTGGAAGGTGTGGGGGAAAGGTAGCTGATCTTTGGAGATGAGTAGAGATTGTCAGGCTAAAGGCAAAAGGAACTGTACAAAAATCTGTATCCCGCTTGATAAAGTTGTTTCCCACAGGCACATAAATTAACAGTTTAGTAACCACCATAGCTATATGGAAAATAAATGGAGAGTGGTGGAAGCCATATTTCTCACTATGGGAATGGGAAGGTACAGATAAACCAGGCTAGAATGATCCATATGGCTATGTAGGATGATAGTAGGAGACATCATAATGAACTACATTTAGTATAATAACAAAGATAATTAAATAGAGAAGTATTTATAGACTGTAAATACAGGAATTAGTATGTACACATACTTAGATCTTCTTGCTCTGTCGGCTGAGAGGACCTATGAGCAAGTAGTTCACCCAGCACCCATATTTCAGTTTCAAATACCATTTTCCAATTAAAGGAAGTAGGCTTCCTTGGAGAAACACCTGAAACTAAACTGGGGACAGAGAGTATATAAAAGGAACCAGAAACATTTTGTTGCAAAAAAGGCAAGAAATTACCAAGGGAAAAAAGGTACAAATCCAACAAGGGGAGTTATGTTAAAGGAATACAGGAACCAACTGAGAGAGCTTGGCTAAAGTGAAAGTGAGTCACTCAGTCGTGTTCAACTCATTGCGACCACACGGGCTACATGTAGTCCATGGAATTCTCCAGGCCAGAACACGGGGGTGGGTTGCCATGACCTCCTCCAGGGGATCTTCCCAATCCAGGGATCAAACCCAGGTCTCCCACACTGTAGGCTGATTCTTTACCAGCTGAGCCACCAGGGAAGTCTATCCCTTCTCCTTTAGATCTTCCCAACCCAGCAATCAAACCAGGGTCTCCTCCATTGCAAGTGGATTCTTTACCAGCTGAGTTATCAGGGAAGCCCCATAATGGCTAAAACCAGAACACTATAAAAATATTCATAAGTTCATATTGATATAAATAAAAAAAAGAATGGGGGAAAATGGGCAAATTTGTAACAGGAAAAAAAAAATCTAATTTATGTAGATCTTCCCTTTTAAAGAGGCTAAGCATGACTCCCTAACCTCTTAATGTGAGTTGTTCACAGTGACTTCTATCCAAAGAGTACAGCATGGCAAGTGAAAAAAAGATAAATTTTATAGTAAAGAAACTCAAAAAACACTACCCAACCCAGATAGATGGTCAATGGTGATGTCATACTAATAATCTGTATACTCTTGATATGATACGATGAAAAATGACACTTTATCTCTGTGGTCTTCCTCCACCAAACCCCAAAATTCCTCTCTCATCATGAGAAAAACAGTTGACAACCAGCACTGAAAGAGATCCTATAAAATATCTGATCAGTACTTAGCAAGACTGTCAAGGTTATCAAAAGCAAGGAATCTGAAACCCTGTCACAGTGTAGAGGAGCCTAAAGAAACATGACAAGTAAAATTAATATGATATTCTGAATGAGACCATGGGTCAGCAAAGGATAGTATGTAAAGAGCAAAGGAAGAGTTGAGTACTAGAGAAACCGGTGGTGATAAGTTAATTATCCTTTAGAGCTTCTTTGGGCTTCCCTGGTGGCTCAGCTGGTAAAGAATCCACCTGCAATGCGAGGGACCTGGGATCAGTCCTTGGGTTGGGAAGATCCCCTGGAGGAGGGCATGGCAACCCACTCCAGAATTCTGGCCTGGAGAATTCCATGGAATGTATAGGCCATGGGGTTGCAAAGAGTCATAAACTCAGAACTTCTAAGCTTATGGTCATTATGGGTGACTTTGGAATCACTTTGCCATTGCAGGGAGTGGAGGATGATATTAGGAACTGCAAGTCATTCCTTACCAGTAGATTTTTAATAGATGAGTTTCAAAAAATCAAACAACTATTCTTTGATGTAGTCTGAATATGTCAAATATACCTCAGTTACAAGAAGAGAGGACAGATGAAAAGTTTTCCATTGTTCATCTCAACCCATTGTCCTAGCATGATTAAAAGTCAAAATATACCTTCAAGTTATACTCGATAACTTGAATATTATAGAAGGCTATAACTTGAATGTGGAAGGCCACATTCTCAAGATTTCATAAGAGAAGCTGAATATTTTATGAGTTTATTGAAATGTAACAGAGATTAAGATTTTCTTTTTCTATCTATGTGAAAATCTGTCCTAATCAAAGTTCTAGTAATTTTGGTGGAGAGGGGAAAAAATTTCTATTTCATAACTGTAGAAAAATTTAAAGTTATTTCAAAAGTTCTAGATGATTTACATACTATTATATGGTATAATATTTGAAAAACATTAAACAGAAGCAAAGGATCCTGAAAAGGTAATTAGTTTTGTCCTAATTACTATTGAAATTTCTGGATTCCATAATCTCCATAGCCAAATAGTAGAAGCTCCTGATTCACTCTATGGTCCATCCCCAAGGCCTCATGACAAGAAAATACACCAGTCCATTTTGCTTAAAATATATTCACGCATGCTAATCAATACTTCATTTACAGGACTCTTCCAAGTCAAAACTAATCTTGCATATGTTTTTCAAATCAAAAAGTGTATATCTTTGTCTAGGACATTTTAGTTTGGCTTTCACTGTGAATAACAGAAGTGGTATTCCAATAACGGCATGTGGTCCTAAAATGAGAACCATTGCCAGGAGCAAGAAGAGAGCTCAATAGTGCAGTTGGAGAAAATGTGGCTTCTCTCCAACTAGCAACTTTCTTTTAAACATATTCTCTCAGAGCATATTAAACAGAACTAGAATGTCTGGTTAATGTTTCAGCCAGTTCAGTTCAGTCGCTCAGTCGTGTCCAACTCTTTGCAACCCCATGAATCGCAGCATTGCCAGGCCTCCCTGTCCATCACCAGCTCCCAGAGTTCACTCAGACTCACGTCCATTGAGTCTGTAATGCCATCCAGCCATCTCACCCTCTGTCGTCCCCTTCTCCTCCTGCCCCCAATCCCTCCCAGCATCAGAGTCTTTCCCAATGAGTCAACTCTTCACATGAGGTGGCCAAAGTACTGAAGTTTCAGCTTCAGCATCATTCCTTCCAAAGAAATCCCAGGGCTGATCTCCTTCAGAATGGACTGGTTGGATCTCCTTGCAGTCCAAGG
>SJYV01017254.1:917970-933687 GCA_006410875.1 Neotragus pygmaeus
TCCAGGTAAGAACACTGGAGTTGGTTGCCATGTCCTTCTCCAAAGCATGAAAGTGAAGAGTGAAAGTGAATTTGCTCAGTCGTGTTCGACTCTTAGCCACCCCATGGACTGCAGCCTACCAGGCTCCTCCACCCCTGGGATTTTCCAGGCAAGAGTACTGGAGTGGGTCGCCATTGAGCACCGAAGAATTGATGCTTTTGAACTGTGGTGTTGGAGAAGACTCCTGAGAGTCCCTTGGACTGCAAGGAGATCCAACCAGTCCATTCTGAAGGAGATCAGCCCTGGGATTTCTTTGGAAAGAATGATGCTAAAGCTGAAACTCCAGTACTTTGGCCACTTCATGCGAAGAGGTGACTCATTGGAAAAGACTCGGATGCTGGGAGGGATTGGGGGCAGGAGGAGAAGGGGACGACAGAGGATGAGATGGCTGGATGGCATCACTGACTCGATGGACGTGAGTCTGAGTGAACTCTGGGAGTCGGTGATGGACAGGGAGACCTGCGATTCATGGCGTGTCAAAGAGTCGGACATGACTGAGTGACTGAACTGAACCGAACTGAAGGAAACCCAGTTGCTGTGGTAGTTTTCTTCCGCTTTGGGCTTCCCAGGTGGCACAGTGGTAAAGAATCCTCCTGGCAATGCTGGAGACGCAGGAGACGTGGGTTTAATCTCCGGGTTGGGAAGATCTCCTGGAGGAGGAAATGGTAACTCACTCCAGTATTCTTGCCTGGGAAATCCCATGGACAGAGGAGCCTGGAGAGCTGTAATTTATGGGGTTGCAAGAAGTCAGACAAGACTGAGTGACCGAGGAGGCATACACTCAGGGGTCCATTTACCTTCTGTGAGCTATACCCTTCCTTCCCAGTTATGTCAGATCTTATCCTACTCAAACTTTCTGAGGTTTCAAAATTGTTGTGTGAACTACCGGTAGGTTGCATGCCTGTGTGTGCTAAGTCCCTTCAGACATGTCTGACTCTTTGCATCCCTAAGGACATGTAGCCCACCAGGCTCCTCTGTCCATGGTATTCTCTAGATAAGAGTACTGGAGTGAGTTACCGTGCCCTCCTCCAGAGTGATAGGGTATGAGTATAAAACCAGTTAATCTATATATTATCTTAAGCCATAGCGTTGCTCTATGCATTGGTAGTAAAGAAAACGGGCCAACATACTGCCCTCACCTTCCTTCCCTGCCAATAAAATGATTCGTTTCTGGGCTTCCACATTGTTTGTCCTCTCTTTACAGAAAAAATGCTCCTAATTTCTAAGTCCTTTGCTTACTTTTTTTTTTTTTTTGCAGTTGAATTGTATAAATTCTTTCTGTATCTAGGATATTAACTCCTTAACAGGTGATTTGAAATATTTTTCCCATTCTCTAGTTGTCTTTCATTTCATTGATGGCTTCTTTTGCTGTACAGAAGCTTTATAGCTTTATATAATCTCACCTAACAGAAGCAGAAGATATTAAGAAGAAGTAACAAGAATACACAGAACTGTACAAAAAAGATCTTCACAACCCAGATAATCATGAAGGTATGATCACTCACACTCACCTAGAGCTGAACATTCTGGAATGTTAAGTCAAGTGGGCCTTAGGAAGCATCACTACAAACAAAGCTAGTGGAGGTGATGGAATTCCAGTTGATCTATTTCAAATCCTGAAAGATGATACTGTGAAACTGCTGCACTCCATATGTCAGCAAATTTGGAAAACTCAGCAGTGGCCTCAGGACTGGAAAAGGTCAGTTTTCATTCCAATCCCAAAGAAAGGCAATGCCAAAGAATGCTCAAACTGCAGCACAATTGCACTCATCTCACACGCAAGTAAAGTAATGCTCAAAATTCTCCAAGCCAGGCTTCAGCAACATGTGAACTTCTAGATGTTCAAGTTGGTTTTAGAAAAGATAGAAGAACCAGAGATCAAATTGCCAATATCCGCTGGATCATGGAAAAAGCAAGAGAGTTCCAGAAAAATATCTATTTATACTTTTTTGACTATGCCAAAGCCTTTGACTGTGTGGATCACAATAAACTGTGGAAAATTCTGAGAGAGGTGGGAATACCATACCACCTGACCTGCCTCTTGAGAAACCTGTATGCAGGTCAAGAAGCAACAGTTAGAACTGGACATGGAACGATAGACTGGTTCCGAATAGAAAAAGGAGTGCGTCAAGGCTGTATATTGTCACCCTGCTTATTTAACTTATATGCAGATAAATAATGAGAAACGCTGGGCTGGACAAGCTGGAATAAAGATTGCCGGGAGAAATATCAATAACTTCAGATATGCAGACAACACCACCCTTATGGCAGAAAGTGAAGAAGAACTAAAGAGCCTCTTGATGAAAGTGAAAGAGGGGAGAGAAAAAGTTGGCTTATTGCTCAACATTCAGAAAACGAAGATCATGGCATCTGGTCCCATCACTTCATGGGAAATAGATGGGGAAACAGTGGAAACAGTGTCAGACATTATTTTGAGGGGCTCCAAAATCACTGCAGATGATGACTGCAGCCATGAAACTGAAAGATGCTTACTCCTTGGAAGGAAAGTTATGACCAACCTAGACAGCATATTAAAGACCAGAGACATTACTTTGTCAATAAATGTCCTTCTAGTCAAGGCTATGGTTTTTCCAATGTTGGATTGTGAAGAAAGCTGAGTGCTGAAGAATTGATGCTTTTGAACTGTGGTGTTGGAGAAGACTCTTGAGAGTCCCTTGGACTGCAAGGAGATCCAACCAGTCCATCCTAAAGGAGATCAGTCCTGGGTGTTCATTGGAAGGACTGATGTTGAAGCTGAAACACCAATACTTTGGCCACCTGATGCGAAGATGTGACTCATTTTAAACTAGGAGTTTCATAGTTTTGGGTCTTACATTTAAGTTTTCAATCCATTTTGAGTTAATTTCAGTGTATGGTGTAAGAATGTAGTTTCATTTTTCTGCCTGTGGCCATCCATTTTTCCTCCAAATATTTATTGAAGAGATAATCTTTTTTTCCATTGTTTATTTTTGGCTCCCTTATCAAATATTAGTTGACCATATTTGTGTGTCTCTATTTTGGGCTTTTGATTCTGTTCCAATGGTGTATTTGTCTTTTGACGGCTAAACCATACTGTTATGAAGACCATGTGTCTGTCTTTGTTCAGCTGCTCAGTCGTTTCTGATTCTTTGCAATTCTATGAACTGTCGCCCACCAGGCTCCTCTCTCCAAGGAATTTTTCAGGCAAGAATATTGAAGTGGGTTGCCATTTCCTTCACCAGGGGACTGCCCAACCCAGGGATCAAACCCATGTCTTTGTTTAGTTTGAAATCAGGAAATGTGATGCCTTGTTCATTTGGAGGATTTCTTGGTTATGTGGGTTCTTTTGTGGTTTCAGATAAATTTTGAGTGTTCTTTTCTACCTCTGTAAAAAGTGCTATTGAAATATTGATAGTGATTCCCCTGAATTTATAGCTGGCTTTTGGTAGTATTGACATTTTAACAGTATTCGATTTTCCAGTTTAAAAACACAGGCTACCTCTCCATTTATTTGTGTCTTCTTCAGTTTCTTTTATGAGTATCTTGTAGTTTTCAGAATAGAGGTCTTTCGAATGCTTGGTTAAATTTATTTCTGTTTTATTGTTTTGGATAATGTTGTAAATGAAATCATTTTCTTTCTTTTTCAGAATTCATTAGTATATAGAAATGCTACAGATTTTTTTAATGTTAATTTCATATTCTACACTTTACTGAATTCACTGATTAAATCTAAGAGATTTTTGGTTGAAAGTTTAGGAATTTCTATATATAAAATCATGTATCTTCAAATAGAAAGAGTTTTACTACTTTCCTTTCAATTCCAATGTATTTTAGTTCTTTTTCTTACCAAATTTTTCTAGCTAGGCTTCTGGTACTAAGTTGACTAGAAATAGTGAGATTGAACACCTTTTCTTATTCCTTATCTTATAGGAAAAGATTTCAAAATTTCACTCGAGCATGATGTTAACTGTGACTGTGTCATATATGGCCTTTTTGTATTGAAATATGTCCATTTATGCCTGATTTGTTAAGTTTTTATCATTAATGAATGTTAAATTTTGCTAAATGCTTTTTCTGCATCTGCTGGGATGAACATGATTCTTTTTTCCCCATTTTATTAATGTGATGTATCACATTGATTTGCCTATGTTGAATCATCCTTGCCTCCCAGGGATAATTCCCACTTGATCATGGTTAATGATCCTTTTAATTTGCTGTTGAATTTGGTGTACCAGTATTTTATTGAGAAGTTTTGCGTTTGTACTCATTAGAGATACTTTGTCCTTTTGTGGTTTTTATTTCAGGATAAGGCTGGCCTTGTTGAATGAGTATGAGAGTATTTCTTTCTCTTTGGTTTTTTGGGAATATTTTAAGAAGTCAAAGTGAAAGTGAAGTTGCTCAATCTTGTCTGACTCTTTGTCACCCCTGGATTGTAGCCCACCAGACTCCTCTGTCCGTGGGATTCTCTAGGCAAGAATACCGGAGTGGGTTATCATTTCCTTCTCCAGGGGATCTTCCCAGGGATTGAACCCCAGTCTTCTTCATTGCAGGCAGATGCTTTACCCTCTGAGCCACCAGGGAAGCCCAAGTTTTAAGAAGGATTGGTGTTAATTTAAATGTTTGGTAAGGTTCACCAGTGTAGACATGTGGTCCTAGGGTTTTCTTATCAGTTAATTTTTGATTATTGATTCTATATCTTTACTATTAATTGGTCTAGTCAGATTTTCTATTTTTTCCTGATTCAGTCTTGGTAAATTATGTGCTTCTAAGAATTTTTCCACTTCTTCTAGGTTGTCTGGTTTTTGGCATATAGTTGTTCATAGTAGCTTCTTATGATGATCTGAATTTCTGTGTGTTCCATTCTTTTTAAAATTTATAATTTTGTTAAATTTTCCTCTCTTTTTTTCTTGGCCAATTCTAGCTTAAGGTTGGTCATTTTTTTCTTTTCAAAAAATCAGTTCTTAGTTTGGTTTATCTTTCTGTTGCTTTTCTGTTCTCTGTTTTATATTTGTTCTAATATTTATTATTTCTTTTTTTTTTTTTTCTGTCAACTTTTGGATCAGTTTCCCCCTTTTTTCTGGCTCTGTAAGGCATTGGATTAGGTTGTTTATAGTAAGTCATCTACATACAAATGGAGTTCCATTTTGAGAGAACATTTGTAAGTCCAATTTGCTTGTAAAGTCCAACAAAGTTTGCTAGATACCCACCTAACACAATCAACTACAAAATACTGATGTTTATGATACTTTCACACAGATAATATATAAAATATAAGCATTTAAAAATTTACAAGACAGTACCTTGAGAAGTACAGTAGTAGAGTACAACAGCTGGCATAGAGGCACTAGGCAGTGAGTGAACAGGCAAGAAGAGTTACGGAGTGGAGGTGGGAGATGAAAAAGCTGAAGGATCAACAATAGGAGACAAAAGGCAAGCAATTTTACTCATGCCTGATGCTGATGGAAGACATGTTTGTAGCTTTGAAACTTTGAAACCTGAAGGTTTTTATGAAAGGGACTTAACTATATTCGGGATCTTTTTTGCTTCTTCATGTGTGTGTTTATTGCTATCAACTTGTCTCTTAGAACAGCTTTTGCTACATCTCACAAGTTTTGGTATTTTGTAATTCCATTTTTGTTGTCTCAAAAAACTTTTATTTCCCCTTTAATTTTTCTTTGACCTGTTAATTCTGCTGAAGTGTTGTTTAATTTCCACATATGTGAATTTTCTGATTTTCCTCTTGTATTGATTTCTAGTTTCATGACAGTATTGTCAAAGGAGATATGTGGTATGATTTCAGTCTTACTGAATTTTCTAAGACTTATTTTATAGCCTGACATCTGATCTGTCATAGAAAATGTTGCCTGTGTGCTTGTGTATTCTGTAGTTTTTGGATAGGATGTTCTGCGTGTGTCTGTATGGTCCATTTGGTCTATAGCTTTATTCAAAATTACTGTTTCCTTATTGATTCTCAGTCTGGATGATCTATTTAATATGCAGAGTAAGTTATTAAAGTCCCCAGCAATTATTGTGTTACTGCTTATTTCTCCTTTTAGCCCTGTCAGTTTTGGATTTCTATATTTAGGTGATCCAGTGTTGGACACATAAATATTTACAATTTGTATACTTTCTTGAAATAGCAACCCACTCCAATATTCTTGTCTGGAAAACCCTATGGATGGAGAAGCCTGGTGGGCTACAGTCCATGGAGTCACGAAGAGTCGGACACAATTGAGCAACTTTACTAAGCTTTCTTGATATATTGACCCTTTTGTCATTGAATAATGACTTTCTTTGTCTTTTTTGAACCACTGGATGATAATAACTTGGATAATTTCATCTCTTTACATTTAAAGTAATTATTGGTAGAAAAGGACTTACTGTCTTCATTTTGTTAGTTGTTTTCTGACTGTTCTTTAGATCCATTGTTCCTTTTCTCTTGTTGTCTGTTTGTATATGTTTTGGTGTCTTTTGGTATCAGTATGCTTTGACTTTTTAATTGTGCTCTTTTTTCCCTCAAGGGTAAAACACTGACTATTTTTATTTATCTATATTGGAATATAGTTGATTTGTAGTGTTGTGTTCATTTCTGCTGTACAGCAAAGTGAGTCAGTTATGTGTATAACTGTATCCCCTCCTTTTAGATTCTGTTTCCACATAGGTCATTTCAGAATATTAAATGGAATTCCCTGTGCTCTGTAGTAGGTTCTTATTAGTTATCTATCTTGTGTGTAGTAGTAGGTATGTGTCAGTCCAAATTTTCTAATTTATCCATCCCTCAATTCTTTCCTTGGCAACCATAAGTTTGTTTTCTACATTTGTGACTCTATTTCTGTTTTGTACCATTTTTAAAATTAATAGATTCCACATATAGGTGATATCATATGACATTTGTCTTTCTCTGTCTCATTTCATTCAGTGTTACAGTCTTTAGGTTTATCCATGTCACTGCAAATGGCATAATTTTATTATTTTTTATGGTTGACTAATATTCCATTGTATATATGTATTACGTTTTCTTTATCCATTTCTCTGTTGATGGACATTTAGATTGCTTCCCTGTCCGGCTATGGTAAATAGTGCTACAGTGAACAATGGGAGAGCATATATCCTTTTGAATTATGGCTTTCTTTAGATATATGCCCAAGAGTGGGATTTCAGGGTCATATGATAGCTCTATTTTTAGTTTTTTTTTTTCAATTACCTTACTGTTTTCTATGGTCTCTGTACCACTTTACATTCCCACCAACAGTGTAGGAGGGTTCCCTTTTCTGTCTCTCCTCTCCAGGATTTATTCTTCATAGATTTTTTTTGATCATCCTAACTGGTATAAGGTGATACCTGATTGTAGTTTTGATTTGCATTTCTCTAATAATTAGTGATGCTGAGTATCTTTTCATGTGCTGTATGGCCATCTGCATGTCTTCTTTGGAGAAATGTCTATTTAGATTTCCCCCCATTTTTTGATTGAGTTATTATTATTTTTTTATATTGAGCTGCATGAGGTATTTGTGTATTTTGAGGATTAATCCTTTGTTGGTTGCTTTTTTGGGAAATACTTCCTCCCATTCTTTGGGGTATCTTTTTGTTTTGTTTATTGTTTCCTTTGCTGTTCAAAAACTCTTAAGTTTAATTAGTTTCCATTTGTTTATTTATTCTTTAGTTTTTATTACTCTCTGAGCTGGATCATAAAAGATGTTACTCTATGATTTATGTCAAAGAGTGTTCTGCCTATGTTTCCCTTTAAGAGTTTTATAGTATCAAGTCTTACATTTAGATCTTCAATCCATTTTAAGTTTACTTTTGTGTATGATGTCAGAGAATATTCCAGTTTCATTCTTTTACATGTAGCTGTTCACATTTCCCACCACCTCTTATTGAAGAGACTATCTTTTGTTCACCGTGTATTCTTGCCTCTTATGTCATAGACTAGGTGACCATAGGTGTGTGGATTTACCTCTTGACTTTGTATCCTATTTCATTAGATTTATGTTTCTGTGCAGGAACCATATGGTTTTGATGACAGTAGCTTTGTAGTATACTTTGGAGTCAAGAAGCCTGATTCCTCTAGCTTTGTTTTTCTTCTCAAGATTACTTTGGTTATTTGGGGTCTTTTTGTGTTCAGTTCAGTTCAGTTGCTCAGTCGTTTATGACTCTTTGTGACCCCATGAATCGCAGCACTCCAGGCCTCCCTGTCCATCACCAACTTTTTGTGTTACCATGCAAATTAAAAAAGTTTTTTCTTTTAATTATGTGAAAAATACCACTGGTAATTTCATAGGGATTGCAGTGAATCTGTAGATTACTTTGGGTAATATGGTCATTTTCACAATATTAATTCTTCCAACCCAAGAACATGGCATGTGTTTGCTTATGTTTACATTAGTTTTGATTGCTTTCATCAGTATCATATAGTTTTCTGAGTACATGTATTTTTCCTCTTTAGGTTTATTCCTTGTTATGTTATTTGTTTTTATGTGATGCTAAATGAGATTGCTTTCTTAATTTCTCGGTCTGATCTTTCATTGTTAGTGTGTAGAAATACAAGAGGTCTCTGTGCATTAATTTTGTATTCTGCAACTTTACCAAATTCATTGATGAACCGTAGTTATTGTGTTCTTCATTCTGATAACTAGTTTTTTTCTCTTGTGGTTATCATAAGGCTTCTATAAGACATCTTCAACTTTTAACACCCTATTTTAAACTGATAACAATTTAACTTCCATGGAATTCATAAACTTTATTTCTCCTCCCTCAACACATATTAGGTGATGGTTGTTACAATTTACATATTTTAATAAAATGTAGCTAATAGAGTTTTGAGTGAATTGTTCACTATTACCATATTTCAGAATTCAACTATGACTATATATTTACCAGTAGCAAAGGGATCAACATTACACTTCTGTGTTTTTATGATTCTATCTAGCATTCTTTTGTTACCACGCAAAGAAGTCCCTTTAGAAATTCTTGTAAAGCAGGTCGGGTGGTAATGAACGCTCTTAAATTTTGTTCTATCAGGAATATCTTCATCCTATCTTAGTTTCTGAAAGACAGGTCACTGGGTATAAAGTTCTTGTTTGACTCTTATTTTCTTTGAATATTTTGATCCCATTTGAATGTTATCACCCCTTTCTCTCCTAGAATGGAAAAAAAAACACAAAACACACCCTGGAAATATGACCTATATTTTGGGTGAGGCAACTCTTCAGGTTTTGAGGATTACATGAGGGGTGTGTGCCACTGACTGAGAACAAATGGATAGGACTGTTGGTTTGGTTCCTTCCCAAGTGAGGCTGTAGGATGGACTCTACAGTTTTCTTTGAATGTTTTGATCCCATTTGAATGTCAGCGTTCCATTCTCTCCTGGAATGGAAAATTTCTGTTGAGAAATCTGCCAGTGGTCTTATAGGAGCTTTCTTGTATCTAAACTTCCTGCTTTTGCTGCTCTTAAAATTTTTTGTCATTGTCTTTTGACAATTTAATGTCAAAATGTCAATAATGTGTCTTGGTATAAACCTATTCAGGTTCAACTTGTTTGGGGTTTGTGTAGCCTCATGAATCTGGATATCTGTTTCTTTCCCCAAGCTGGGAAAGTTCTCAGACATTATTTCTTTATACATTCTGTCCCTCTCTCTTTCTCTTTTTCCCATAATAGGAATATTGTTTTCTTTCACTGTATCATGTAATTTCTGCAGGTTTTCTTTAAGCTTTTTCATAGATTTTTGCCCCCCTCATTGGGTATGTTCTAGTCTCCTATCCACCAGATTGCTGATTTGTTCTTCTCTATGATTTAGTCTTCTCTACTTTTGAAAGTGTCTATTGAATTCTTTAGGTCAAATATTGAAATTTTCCACTCAAGGATTTCTTTCTTTCTTTCTTTTTTTTTTAAATGATTGCTATTTCCTTGTTAGACTTTTAATTTTGTTCATACACTGTTTCCTAATTTAGTTTAGTTGGTTGTTTGTATTTTCTTGTAATTCATTAAACTTCCTTAGGATTATTCTGTATTCTTTGTCTGAGAGTTCAAAGATCTTCATTTTTTTCAGCATTGATTATTGGAGCTTTTTTAGTTTCCTTGGTGGTGTCATATTTACCTGATTTTTTTGTGATTCTTGATTCTTTTTTGGCATCTGCACATTTGAGAAATGGGGCTCCTCTTCCAGGCTTCACAAGTTTGCTTGGGCAGAGATAGTTTTTCAGCAGTCAGCTCATGTCGAGTTTCTGGCTGTGTCTTCTGGTAAGGTCCTTGAGTAACTGGGACCTGCTCTATGATCTATTTTTTTGGGGTGAGGCAATTCTTCAGGCTTGTGGATGGAGATGAGGGATGTATGTCACTGGCTGAGAGCAAATAGGATTGTTGACCTGGTTCTCTCCCCAAGAGAGGCTGTAGTATGGGTTCTACAGTTGCCTGTGCTCTCTGATCAAGCTTACCATATGGATGGGACTAGGTACTAAATGCAGTATATAGGACTATGATTTAGATTTCCTGCCCTGGCAGTGTGCAGTAGGACAAGACCCATAGCCTCTAAGCTCATTGTTGGGGGACTCAAATCAGTCCACAGTGTGAACTGAATTCCCTGGTCAGGTGAGACCATTTGTTTTGCTGTGCAGACAGAGGAGTCCACAGACTGTGCTCTCTGTTCAGGTGCCAGCTTACATAAAGCTATCCATTGGATTATGCAGCTTGCTGTATTCTCTGGTTAGGTTCCCTAGATGGACAGGCTGAAAATTGTATTCAACAATGAGAAGGGCTATGAATTAAATTCCCTTCCCAGGCACAGTGAGAACCCATTCTAAAGCCAGCAATGCTCTTTCTTGTCTTAAGTCAACCTATGCCCCAAGTTCCCTGATTGAACAAGGTTACTGACTTTACTCTGCTTACTGTAGCTGTGCCTGTCTTTCAGTTCTAATGTTACTGGGCCACGCAGCTTTCGCGAGCTGTCTGTAGCTCTTCTACCCTGTTGGGCCAGAAGACAGTGTCCACAGTGGGTGAGGCTATAACTTAGCTCCCTTGCCTGAGTGGCAAGGAAAGGGGCCCCTCTGGGCTATTCTGCATTTTCTGAATAGGCTTTCTAATTGGGAGTGGCTGGGAGGTACTCTCAGCCTTGGAATGAATTAATTCCCCTGCCTTCATGTAGCAGGGAGAGCCTCCACACTGGCACTGGCTTTGTTCTGGGGACAGTCACCTCTGTTCATCCACCTCTCAGCTGGAGCATCACTGGGCTGCGCTACCTCTTGGCATTGTCACTAGCCCTCTGGTCAAAAGGTACTGAAGATACTCTCCGTAGTGGGTGGGGCTGTGATTCAGCTCTTTGCCTGGGAATGTTCAAACCGGCTCTAGGTTCAGCAGAACTCGTTTGAGAATCTGAGATGGACACACCACTGAATTGATGAGTCAGGGCATGTCCTCTGACTTAGTTCTGCAAAATAAGCAAAACCTCTGGTTGGGATTACTACTACGGCACTACAGGTAAAAACTCAGTCTGCCAAGATTCATGTGCTGGTTGTTGCAAGCCCCTCTCTACATCTCTGCCACAGTCAGATTCCCAGTGGTTGTGCCCTGCAGGTTCCCCTGTAATTCCTGTGGTGTGGGATGAGAGTAGTGGCTTCTGCAAAGTGATCCACAACACTGGGGGGAACTGGTTGCCCCTTGTGGGATCTTCTTTCCCACTGGAGGAACTGAAGACTTAGGGGACACCTCTCTTCATGGTTCTGCACTGGCCTTGGGGAGGGGCAGTGTAGAAAAGATGTGTCTGCTTCTCTTATCTTCTAATGCAATCTGTCTCAGTCTCTGTGTGGTGAATGTAGGATGCCTCAACCTCATTCCTTCCTATGTTCTAGGATTCTCTCAGTGGTATCTTGTTCTTAAATACTTGGTTATTGTGAAGGGAAGTAAAGTCAGGAACAACCTATGTTGCTATCTTGGTGACATCATTCTAATTTCTTATCTTGATTTTAAAGTTAAGTCTTTTTCAGCTTATTATCTTTCTTTTCATACTGTATATGTATATGTCACTTTCTGCTTCCTCTGATTAACCTTCAAATATGTAATCTGTCCCTATGTTTCTAGTCTCAGTCTTTTTATTGTTTAACGTGCTTTTTTTTCCCCTGGAAAAAATATCCTGCCTTGGCTTCTGGACAATAGCTATTCATTTTTCACTTCTTTTCCTGAAATTCTAATCTTAATTCCCAAGAATTTTCACTAGGTCTCAAAGCCAAAGTAAACTCAATCCGGAGGGCTGGTATTTCATCTTCCCAGTCATGCATGAAAGGAACTTCAGTTATCTTTGTGTCTTTCATTGTCCTCACCTTTCAGTTCAGTTGCTCAGTTGTGTCTGACTCTTTGTGACCTCATGGACTGCAGCATGCCAGGCTTCCCTGTCCATCACCAACTTCTGGAGCTTACTCAAACTCAGGTTCATCGCACTGGTGATGCCATCCAACTATCTCATCCTCTGTTGTCCCCTTCTCCTCCCGCTTTCAATCTTTCCCAGCATCAGGATCTTTCCCAATGAGTTGGTACTTCACATCAGGTGGCCAAAGTACTGGAGTTTCAGCTTCAGGATCAGTCCTTCCAATGAATATTCAGGACTGATTTTCTTTAGGACTGACTGATTGGATCTCCTTTCAGTCCATGGTCCTCACCTTTACCACTGATAAATTACTAAGTTACATTTGTTCTTCCTGCAGAATAGTGCTTTATCACTGCAGGCAATGATAGCATTTCACACCTAGAATATTCTAGTAGCTTTCCAATTGGTATATCTGTCTTTGGCCTTTTATCATAGTATTTTACCTTTTTTGCTCACTCCAGAGTTAGCTTCTTAAAATGTAGGTCAGAGTGCATATAACTTTTGAAATAAAAAATATTTAGATAATTGTCTGTTTCCTATAGAATACAGTCAGATTTCCTAAAATGGCGTTCAAAGGGTGCTTTAACTGATTTCAGTGTGCTTGTTCAGACCGCCTCCCAAAGCATTCTTCCATTAAGCTTAACTTGTAGCCATTTTTCTAACTGTATCGTGTACTTTTGTGCCCTTATACTTGTGGTCTTGATGAACTTGAAATACTTTTCCCTCTTTTTTTTCTATCACTGAAAAGCCATTAATTTTCAAAGGGTTAGATAGGTTTATTCCACCCTGCATTATGATTGGTTGTCTGTATCTATTTTTATTTTGTAAACACTTCTAATTTTATTCCCACTGTAACCTTCACTTCTTCCCTTACCACACACCTAACGCATAAATTCTTTCACTCTTTTTTGTTAGTACATAGTGTTCATTAAAAAATTCCATAGTCATACTATGGACTCATTGGAAAGGTCTTAATGCTGGGAAAGAGAGAAAGCAGGAGAAGGGGTGACAGAGGACGAGATGGTTGGATGGCATCTTTGACTCAATGGACATGAGTTTGAGCAGACTCCGGGAGCTGGTGAAGGACAGGGAAGCCTAGTGTGCTGCAGTCCATGGGGTCACAGTCAGACACGACTAAGTGGCTGAACAACAATAGCTATGAAGTTATGAGATCTCATAGATTCATGAAAGTCAGTTTGACACTTTAACATTTCACTTTTTTCAACCAGAAATTATCTTATATAGAACAAGTATAGCATGGCAAAAAAGCAGAGTTAGTCATTAAAAAAGGCTCTATTCATCAGCTCCCTTTTCAGGAGCTGGTCAGTGCTTGATATGCACATATAAACTGGCTCCCATTGCTCAAAACTCATCACCCAGATCCTTCATCAAGATTTTTTTTTCAGAATGTGCAGCTGATAATTCTTAATGAACTTTACTTGAATCGCTAAACCTTAGCAAATAGTGGCCAATGCTGTTTGTTTTTTGCTAGTGAATAGTAAAAGTGGTGGTAGTAGGTGTTTGGTAAGGCAGTGGAAGGACTGTTGAACAGAATATTTACAAAATGTCAGGAAAAGTTTTGTAAACGTAAAGCTGAAAGTGAATGACACTCAAACATCTTTGTAAATTCAGCACAACTATTATCGATAAAAAAACATATGTGTCATCTCAAGATATGTTTATCGCCTATCAATTATTTATCATTTCAGTCCTGTCCAATTCTTTGTGACCCCACGAACTATAGCCTGCCAAGCTCCTCTGTCCATTGGATTCTCTAGGCAAGAATACTAGAGTGGGTTGTCATGCCCTCCTCCAGGGGATCTTCGCAACCCAGGGATCAAACTGGCATCTCTTAAGTCTCCTGCATTGGTAGGCGAGTTCTTTACCCCTAGAGCCACCTAGGAAGCCTGAATATCTATTAGGTTGGTGGAAAAGTAATTGTGGTTTTGGACTGTGAATTTTAAATCATTATCATTAGGCTCAAATACAATATCATTATTCAAAATAACCATTACAATCAACATATTTTTTCAACGAGAAATAAGTTTATTTATTCCTGTAACATAAAAGTACATGTTCTGGAATTTGACAAACTCTTGGAAAGCATTTTCTGCCTACTGCTGGATGGGGAAGCATTTTCCCTGGAAAAAGTTGTCAAAATGCTTGAAGACGTGATAATGGGTTGGTGAGAGGCCAGGTGAATATGGCAGATGAGGCAAAACTTCATACACCAATTCATTCAATGTTTGAAGTGTTGGTTGTGTGACGACATGCAGTTAGGTGGTGGTGTGCTGAAGAATTGGGCCCATTCTGTTGACCAATGCTAGCTGCAGATGTTGAAGTTTTGGTGCATCTCATCAATTTGCTGAGCATACTTCTAAGTGTAATGGTTTTGCTGGGCTTCAGAAAGCTGGAGTGGGTCAGATGGGCAGCAGACCACCCCAAAATGACACTGGCCTTTTTCTGTTTGGTGCAAGTTTGGCTTTGGGAAGTGTCTCGGAGCTGCTTCTTGGTCCAACCACTGAGCCAGCGGTCACTGGTTTTTACGTGCAATCCACTTTCTGTCATATATCACAATCCAATTGAGAAATAGGTCATTGTTGTGTAGAATAAGAGAAGGTGATACATCAAAGCAACAGTTGTTTTGATTTGCAGTCAGCTCACGAGTTGCTCACTTAATTGAACTTTTCCAACTTTCCAGTTTGCTTCAAAAACTGAATGACAATAGAATGGTCGATGTTGAGTTCTTCACAACTTCTTGTGTAGTTGTAAGAGGATTACCTTTGATGAAATTCTCAATTGGTCATTCATTGTCACCTTATAATAGATGACCATTGCACTCTTCATCTTCAAGGCTCTTGCTTCCTATGCAAAACTTGAACCAGCACTTCACTGTACATTCAGTTCAGTTCAGTTGCTCAGTCGTGTCCAACTCCTTGCGACACCATGAATCGCAGCACGCCAGGCCTCCCTGTTCATCACCAACTCCGGGAGTTCACTCAGACTCACATCTATCGAGTCATTGATGCCATCCAGCCATCTCATCCTGTCATCCCCTTCTCCTCCTGCCCCCAATCCCTCCCAGCATCAGAGTCTTTTCCAATGAGTTAACTCTTCACATGAGGTGGCCAAAGTGCTAGAGTTTCAGCTTCAGCATCAGTCCTTCCAAAGAAATCAAGGGGCTGATCTCCTTCAGAATGGACTGGTTGGATCTCCTTGCAGTCCAAGGGACTCTCAAGAGTCTTCTCCAACACCACAGTTCAAAAACATCAATTCTTTGGTGCTCAGCTTTCTTTACAGTCCAACTCTCACATCCATACATGACCACAGGAAAAACCATAGC
>SJYV01017254.1:934637-1101138 GCA_006410875.1 Neotragus pygmaeus
CCATCTCTTTCAGAATTTTCCACCATTTATTGTGATCCATGCAGTCAAAGGCTTTGGCAGTGTACATTAGCACTGTACAAATGCATTGTTGATGTAGTGAGTTGTTTCTGTTGCTTTATAACCAATTTTCAAGTCACATAAGAAAATCACCTGAATTTGCTTTCTGTCTAACATCATTTCCATAGTCTAAAATAAATATAAAATAAACAGCAAATAATAAGTCATTAGCAAAAAAAAGTAAAGTGAGAAGTGTACATTAAAATGATGTATAACATAACCACATTTATTAAGAATGTTTTCCAATATCAAACAACAAATTTCACCAACCACAATTATATTTGCATCACCCTAATAAAATAATTTGAAATTTGTAATTAATTTTCAAAAATTTTATTAAAACAATAAATAGAAAATTTTGAAAATATAGATGAATAAAAAATGAAAATCTTTTTTAACCATAGGGAAGGAACACTATATATCTGCACATATGCATTTTTAAACAAAAATGGAAACTTACACTGAATTTACTTTTTGTAAATTATTTTATATGTAACAGTTTAACATCTTCTTATAATCATTAACTGCAGTATTATTTTAACCATTGTATATTATCTAATTATTCTAGATTATTTAGTAAATCCACAAATGCTCAGTATCCAGAATTTCTCCCAAGTAAATCATCTTGTAAAAATTTTGGCCAAGAATTTAATAGAGTATATTTGGGAAGACAAGAGCAATAGGGAGAAGAAAAGAATTTGAGAGGGCACACTGAACCACACATCCTCCCAGGGTATATTTCTAACTCCAGTATTCCTGACTTATACACCAAAAAAAGAAAAAAATATAATATAAATATATTCAGCCTGAACATTCAACTGGTTTAAAGTCCTTTGATGACTCAAAGCGCAGTTCCAGACATCAGAAATGAAATCTCAATCTGTGCCAGTTAAATGTTAAATAACTGTATTTCATTATTAATACCAATAATATTTTATTCATTACACATACCAAAGAGATCAGAGTTCATTCATTCTTTCATTCATTAAACACGGCTATGACAGCCTTGCTGTGTCCCTAGAATGAGAGGAAAAGAGAAAAATGAATATCATAATTTTTAGTATGTGAAGTAGGAAATGGAGGCAATTTGGATGGTCAAATCCAAGTAACTTATAGTTTTCCTTCAGAGCCCAGCTGATTGGAATTGCTTTAGCTGGGCCTGCTGCTTATCTAATCAGGCTCTTCTACTTCCTGTGTTCCAAATTGCCTTGTATGTCCACCCTTCATACCTTTGGTCTTGTTCTTTCTTTGCAGAAAAGAAAACCGCATTTTAGCAATGAAGACTCAGCTGCTTCTTCAATTTTTCTTTGGTGCCTTTCGAAGAGGTTTTTAAACTGCATTCCAAAATTTGCTGTTTACAAGTAATTGATATATTTGTAGTGTAAATAGAGCAACTTCCATGCTTTAAAAAAGTCTAACCACCCTTGGAAATTTGTATTTAAGTAATTTTGAAGGGTTTCATTATATTAGGACTTAAATTATTTAAGGTGGTAATAACATGAGGAATCCTCAGGCCTCCTGTTTTACATATTCCTGGAACTTTATACTACTAATTTGCAGAATTATCCTAGTTATAATTTAAATAATTGTTTGTTTAATTCATGTATCCCCCATAGGTATAAGCTCCTTGAAGGCAGGTACCATGTTCATCTTCAATTCTGTATTCTAGAGTGTAACATAGTTTGTGGTACAAAGTAGGAACTATGAAATACAAGTTGAATGAATAAACAACTGAATGGATAGTCAAGAACAGGATAGACTATATAGTATTTCCCAGATGCATCTGACCAATAAGTTATATTAATATGTAATTTATATTAATACATAATTATATATTAATATATAAATTAATATGTGTTAATATTTCACCAAACTGATGTATGTCTTTTATGTATATACATCTATTTTTTTAACTTTAAGTTGTGAGTAAGGCTCACAACAGCTTAAAGTTTGAGAATAATTGTTCAGCCAACATAGTCACATAATTTACAAACATCCTCTCCACATCTATCTTGTCCAAAAAGACATCAGCAAAACACTCCATTAAATGCCTCATTGTCATGCAGATTCACTATGTCTGTATAATTTAATTACTTTGGTATAATTTATTCTTAGTGAACTTAAAATGGCTCTTGGTGATTGCCACTTCTTTTCTAGGTGTTCATGAGCCATCTGTCTAATTATATGTCTTGGAATTTTGTTGAGAACTGATGGAATGTGTCATGATGTATAATTTCAATATGTACATTATATAGAAACTTTACATAGAAATATAATTTTCTACCATTGTTCCCAGGCATCATGTTCATACAGATACTAGTTCCACTGGTGATGTAATTATATGCAGAGTAAGGGTTTTCCTAAAGTACCCAAGACCAGGGATGCACTTGTACTTGTGAACCACATACTAGTCCATTTGAAGAATACCAAGTGGGTTCTTCCATCTATTCATGTTATCTGTTTTTTCTTCACATGACCTTTTCCCTTTCCTTTCCTTTCATTTTCTCTTTTCTTTTTCCTCTTTTTTTGGGGCAGAGATTGTTTCTATGTTTCTTGTTCACAACTGAATAACAGCTACTACTAATAACTCTCAAGCTTATATCTTCTCCATTTCAGAAAGTATTCTATTTTAAGTTGAAATCTCTTACCTCATATTCTGTGCAGAAAGGGTTATTATTATTTTTTTTTTTTGGTTAAGGTTTCCATGTTTGAATTAATCAGTTTTTTTTTTTTNTGTTCACAACTGAATAACAGCTACTACTAATAACTCTCAAGCTTATATCTTCTCCATTTCAGAAAGTATTCTATTTTAAGTTGAAATCTCTTACCTCATATTCTGTGCAGAAAGGGTTATTATTATTTTTTTTTTTTGGTTAAGGTTTCCATGTTTGAATTAATCAGTTTTTTTTTTTTTCAGGACATGGAGTTATATTGCATGAACATGACTACCTGTTAATCATGTGGATAGCTGGAATTAGGGCTTCCAGAGCTAGAGGGGATATATAAACAATTTAGTAGTATCCATTAAACATGGTGGGTTATTTGGGTATCCAAAGATGAGAAATTGAGGACAGACTGAACAGATGAAGCCTGGAATTTTTGGAAAGATAGTAACTGAGGCTACTCCCTGTCACTCCTAAGTTATATGGTCTTTCATCTACACATTTCTCTGTGTGCAAGTCCTATGGTTTTGGTGCTCTGCATGTTTTGGCTACCCATGGCATTTGATGTCACAGAGGAGCAGAGTGAAAGTGGCTTGGATGACCAAAAATGCTGACCCAAGCCTGACTTACAATGATTCCTCAATTCCAGTACTTACTTTATCTGAATATATCTATTTCTGAATCTCAGCTTACGTTCATATATAGAGAGGATCTGCTTAGTTACTACTTGTCAGTGGGTTGGCTGGAGGTTATCTTTTTGTTGGTTAAATTTGTTAAATGCCCGCTGCTGAGAAGGGGATAAAGGCAGGGCAAACATATTAACAGATGTTTTTGCTTGTATAGAATATAATTAACCTATTTATGGACATTTAAATTTACCTCTTATTTTAGTAATAGCCATCTAATGTCTTCTATTTGCACTTGGTTTACTAGTATAAAGATATATTTTCTTCATAGAGATTGTGAACGCCCATGTTTTACTATTTTGGATTAAAATGAAATGATCAGCATCGGATACTGAAATTAATGGTCTCTTTAAAAAATACCCTGAAGCATAGATGATGTCTTTTTTATTATCTTTAGGTATATTAATAACTCTTTACTGAAGTTTTTATTTCTCAGTTCAGTTCCGTCGCTGAGTCGTGTCCGACTCTTTGTGACCCCATGAATTGCAGCACGCCAGGCCTCCCTGTTCATCACCAACTCCCAGGGCTCACTCAAACTCACGTCCATCGAGTCAGTGATGCCATCCAGCCATCTCATCCTCTGTNTGTAGGCAACGCTTTACTGTCTGAGCCACCAAGGTAAATTGGGTGTGGTCAAACAGGAGATGGTAAGAGTAAATATTGACATCATAGGAATCAGTGAACTGAAAAGGACTAGAATGGGCAAATTTAATTCAGATGACCATTACATCTACTACTGTGGGCAAAAATCCCTTAGAGGAAATGGAGCAACCCTCAGAGTCACAAGAGAGTCCAAAATGTAGTCCTTGGATACAGTCTCAAAAATGACAGAATGACCTTGGTTTGTTTCCAAGGCAAACCATTCAACATCACAGTAATCCAATAATACCCCAACCACTAATGCCAAAGAAGCTAAAGTTGATCAGGTCTATGAAGACCTATAAGACATTCTAGAATGAACGTCAAAAAGGATGTCATTTTTATCACAGGAGATTGGAATGCCAAAGTAGGAAGTTACCAGTTACCTGGAGTAACAGGCAAGTTTGACCTTGGAGTCCAAAATGAAGCAGGGCAAAGGCTAACAGAATTTCATCAAGAGAACACACTGATCATAGCAAGCACCCTTTACCAACAATAGAGGAGATTACTCTACACATGGACATTGCCAAATGGTCAATACTGAAATTAGATTGATTACCTTATTTGCAGCTGAAGATGGAGAATCTCTATACAGTCAGCAAAAACATGACCTGGAGTTGACTATGGTTCAGGTCATGAGCTCCTTACTGCAAAATTTAGGCTTAAATTGAAGAAAGTAGGGAAAACCACTAGGTCATTCAGGTATGACCCAAATCGAATCCCTTTTGATTATACACTGGATGTAATGAATAGACTCAAGGAATAAGATCTGGTAGAGAGAATGCCTGAAGAACTATGGGCTGAGGTTCATAACATTGTACAGGAGGCAATGAATGACCAAGACCATCCCAAAGAAAAATGACTCAGATAACCATGATGGTGTGATCACTCACCTAGAGCCAGACATCCTAAAGAGTGAAGTCAAGTGGGCCTTAGGAAGCTTGCCTATGAACAAAGCTAGTGGAGGTGATGAAATTCCAGTTGAACTATTTTAAATCCTAAAAGATGATGCTGTTAAAGTGTTGCACTCAGTATGCCAGCACATTTGGAAAACTCAGCAGTAGCCACAGAACTGAAAAAGGTCGGTTTTCTTTTCAATCACAAAGTTCTCATTTCATATGCTAGGAAGGTTATGCTCAAAATCCTTCAAGCTAATCCTCAGCAATATGTGAACCTAGAAATTCCAAATGTACAAGCTGGATTTAGAAAAGGCAGAGGAACCAGAGATCAATTGCCAACATTCATTGGATCATAGGTATAACAAAGGAATCCCAGAAAACATCTACTTCTGTTTCGTTGATGATGTGAAAGCCTTTGACTGTGTGGATCAAAACAAACGAAAATTCTTAAAGAGATGGGAATACCAGATCACTTTACCTGTGTCCTGAGAAACCTTTATGTGGGTCAAGAAGCAACAGTTAAAACTGGACATGGAACAATGGAATGTTTCAAAATTAGGAAGGAATACAGCAAAGTTGTACATTGTCACCCTGCTTATTTAAGTTATATTCTGAGTACATCATGTGAAATGCTGGGCTAGATAAATCACAGATTGGAATTAAGATTACCAGAAAAAATATCAGTAACCTCAGATATGCAGATGATACCACTCTAGTGGCAGAAAGCAAAGAGGAACTAAAGAGCCTATTGATAAGGGTGAAAGAGGAGAGTTAAAAAGCTAGCTTAAAACTCAACATTAAAAAAACTAGGATCATGGTATCTGTTCCTATAACTTCAGGGCAAATAGATGGGGAAAAAGTGGAAGCAGTGACAGACTTTATTTTCTTTGGCTCCAAAGTCACTGTGAATGTCGACTGAAGCTATGAAATTAAAAGACTCTTGCTTCTTGGAAGAAAAGTTCTGACAGGGCCAGACAGTATATTAAAAAGCAGAGATATTACTTTGCCAACAAAAATCCATATAGTCAAAACTATGGTTTTTCCAGTAGCCATGGATGGATGTGAGAGTTGGACTGTAAGGAAGCTGAGCTGCTTAAAAGCTGCTGATGCTTTTGAATTGTTGTGCTGGAGAAGACTTTTGAGAGTTTCTTGTTCTGTAGGGAGATCAAACCTGTCAATTTCAAAGGAAATCTACCCTGAATATTCATTAGAAGGATGATGCTGAAGCTGAAACTCCAATACATTGGTCACCTGATGTGAAGGGCTGATCATTGGAAAAATCCTTAATGCTGGAAAAGATTGATCACAGGAGGAGAAAGGGGTAACAGAGGATGGCATCACCAACTTAGTGTGCATGAGTTTGAGCAAACTCCAGGAGATAGTGGAGAAACAGGGAAACCTGATATAGCAGGAAAACCTGGGATGCTGCAGTCCATGGGCTCTCAAATGTTGGACATGACTTAGGGGCTGAAGAACAAGCCAAAACAATCCTGAGAAAGAACAGAACCAATAGAATCATGCTCCCTAACTTCATATTATATAACAAAATTACAGAACAAAATTAATATGTAAATACAGTACTAGCACAAAAATGGACATGTAGAGCAATGGAACAGAATAGAGTCCCAGAATAAAGTCATGGATTTATGGTCAAATAATCTGCAACATTGGAGGCAAGAATTTACAGTGGAGAAAAGCAGTCTCTTCAATAAGTGTTTTTAGAAAAACTGGACAGTTTTATATCAAACAGTAATACTAAAGTTGTTTTGTAACATCATATATAAAAATAAGCTCAAAATGGATAAACCGTTAAATATAAGAGCAGAAACCTTAAAACTCCTAGAAGAAAACTTAAGGAAAACACTGTTTGGCACAAATCATCACAGTATCTTTTTGGGTCTGGCTCCTAAAGCAAAGGAAATAAAAAATTAAACAAACAGAACCTAATTAAACAGAGAAGTTTTACACAATAAAGGAAACCATTGACAGACAAAATGACAACCTATTGAATGGAAGAAAATATTTGCAAATTGTATGACCAATAAGATTTAATAGCTAATATATATTATATAGACAGCTCATTCAATGCAACATCAAAAAAATAAACTGCCAAACAAAAAATGAACCAAAGACCTGGAGAGACATTTTTCTAAAGACATGCAGATGGCCAACAGGCACATGAGAAGATGCTCAATGTCGTTAATCACCAGATTAATGGTAATCAAAACCACAATGGGATATCACTTCACAACTGGCAGAATGGCTATCATCAAAAAGACCAAAGTAACAAATGATGACCAGGATGTGGATGTAAAGGAATCTTGGTACACTCTTGGTGGGAATGTAAATTGGTGTAAACCACTGTGGAAAACCAGTATGGAAGTCCCTCAAAAAACTAAAAATAGAACTACCATATGACCTAGCAATTCCAGTACTGTTTTTATTTTAAAAAAAAGCACTAATTTAGAAAGAACCCTAGTGTTCTTATCAGCACTGTTTACAATAGTGGGCAGAGGGAAGGGAGAAAGGGCAATGCAGGAATGTGGAATTAAAAGGCCCAAACTACTATATAAGCTATAAGAATATATAATATAACACAGGGTATATAACTTATGTTTTATAACTATAATGGAATAAAACTTTAAAATATAAATGACTATGTTGCATAGTTGAAACTTATATTGTACTTCAAATGTACCTCAATAAGAAAAAAATTGTATTTAATTATAGTAAAGTGACTTTTCAGTAATTTAGTCACAATGGAAAACTAAAATATATTTCCAATTAGGAGAAACATTTTGTTACTATTATAAAAGTTTTTAATTAGTATGAAAATATTTTAAACATTAGCCTAAAGTCATTGAGAATTTTAAGTAACATTCTCCTCNAGTAAAGTGACTTTTCAATAATTTAGTCACAATGGAAAACTAAAATATATTTCCAATTAGGAGAAACATTTTGTTACTATTATAAAAGTTTTTAATTAGTATGAAAATATTTTAAACATTAGCCTAAAGTCATTGAGAATTTTAAGTAACATTCTCCTCTCAAATTTTGCTTCTTTAGAAGAATTCATACTTTTTTGGCTAAACTCTATTAAAAATATAATCGTATATTCTTAAAGTTGTTTAAAAGATGTGAGATAAATCAGTGGTTTCCTATTTTCTTTAATGATGAATTTAAGTGTGATAAAAGATCTTTCAGGTTATTTAAATAAATTTTGCATAAATATGTGTTTGAACAGCTTGGCAATATTTTATAACTCATTTTATATTTTATAACTCATAACTCTTAAAAAAAATTTGTAGATGTCTTTTGCTGTGTCCTTTTGCAATTTACCATGTTTAGGGGATGCCTGATGCTTTTGAACTGTGGTGTTGGAGAAGACTCTTGAGAGCCCCTTGGACTGCAAGGAGATCCAACCAGTCCATTCTGAAGGAGATCAGCCCTGGGATTTCTTTGGAAGGAATGATGCTAAAGCTGAAACTCCAGTACTTTGGCCACCTCATGCGAAGAGTTGACTCATTGGAAAAGACTCTGATGCTGGGAGGGATTGGGGGCAGGAGGAGAAGGGGATGACAGAGGATGAGATGGCTGGATGGCATCACTGAGTTGATGAGAGTGAATCTGAGTGAACTCCGGGAGTTGGTGATGGGCAGGGAGGCCTGGTGTGCTGTGATACATGGGGTCTCAAAGAGTTGGACACGACTAAGCGACTGAACTGAACTGAACTGAACTGATCTAATCTAGTAAAAGCAAACATTGTTGTTCACAGATTTCACTACAAATTTCCCATAAAACTTGGCGGCATAGTTCCTTATTTGATAGGTGAAGTTTTTATCCACTCCTCCTCCTCTCCCTTCCCTTCCCTGACTTCTCCATTCAGTTCTCCCTTGCTTCCTCTCCTTTATTCTTCCTTTCTTCCTCTTCCTATTAATCAAGAATAACTCCATTGTCATTGAGAAATAAAAGTCACACTGTTGTAGTGTGGAGGTTTCTTTGGTATTAACAGTTTTTTCGTTTTTGCCATGTGGAAATGATGAGATTCATGGATGAAAATTTTCTTGAGGGCATGGGGCCTGTCTTCTTTATTATATCCCTGTGCTAACACGGTAGAACATAATGGGCACTTTAGTTATAAACTCCGGGAAAATAACCATATAAAAATGATCCTGAACCTCACTGCTAGTTTATGCTCATAATTAAATTTAGGATTCCTTGATTCTTTTGGTAACATTAGTTAGTTTTAGTCATTTCCTTGACTAAAAGTCAGAGAAGGCAATGGCACCCCACTCCAGTACTCTTGCCTGGAAAATCCCATGGACGGAGGAGCCTCGTGGGCTGCAGTCCATGGGGTTGATAAGAGTCAGACATGACTGAGCGACTTCACTTTCACTTTCATGCTTTGGAGAAGGAAATGGCAACCCACTCCAGTGTTCTTGCCTGGAGAATCCCAGGGACAGGGGAGCCTGGTGGGCTGCCGTCTATGGGGTGGCACAGAGTTGGACATGACTGCAGCAGCAGCAGACTGAAAGTATGTTATGGTATCAGTTATTTCTAGTCCTTTTCTATAATATTTGATATCTTTAAAAAATATTATCCACTAAGTTTCTTGGACCATGGCATCTGGAAATAAATTTCAGTATTTTAAACTGTTTTTTTGTTTTCCTTTAAAAGTATTATAGTTCAATTTTAACCGATGTTTAATTTCTTTATATAGAAAAAGACCAGTTAAATACCTGTGGGACTACATTACTAGAAAGTTTCTTTAAGTGTCATATTTTCTATTATACTGATTGTGGATGAGAGAGTGGGAAAGCTTTGGTAACACTAGCCTTGGATGGTCTAGAGGAAGTTGAGAGTTACAATCTGTTGATCATCTCTGATCAGGGAGGTAAATCCTTTCTGTCTTAAGCTGCTAAATATTGTGACTGACATTGTTATCCTAATGCACCTCATCAGATTTTGGCAACGGTTTTTATGTTTCTAATTCTCATATGATTTTAGATGAAAGCATGATTATTAAGAATTTAAAATACAAATATTTCCGTAGATAGCTGATAATGAATAGGTGATTTATGGCCTAAAGCTTATTTTGTTCTTTGCTTTGTCAGAGCAAACATCCATAAATGAATTAATGAAACAAAAATAATGTACTTCTTTTCCTTATATTTAAAGGTTATATTATAGTAAGGATAATTTGGATAAATACCAGCTCACAAATTAATATGTTGACATAGTCATTACTTGCCTTTATATGGAATCAGTTGTACAGTTATCTAGAAAATTTTGGCAAATGTTTGACAATCTGGATGAAAGATTGTTGATCTGATTCCATATTTAAAATATTAGAAACATTTTTACTTTCTTAAGCTTTGTTTAAAATATGTATATTCATAATTTGTTCAGATGTTGTAGATATGAATATGTTCTGATTTAAAGGTTGTTAAGTTATATCCATTTGTTACTTCTATAGCTAGAAATTCCTAGTATAATGATCAGTAATGATTGATATATTTTCCCTCAGAGGCAGAGTGAATACACATATGGTTATTTTGGAAGGCACTTCAGATGCCAAGATTGTCAAATATTTGGATTTCAAATTTTGGGTCACTAGTATTGAAAACATTTAGAGAACATGAGTGACTCAGAAAGTCTTATAATTAAGAGTGTTGAAGGAGGAACAGTTTCCATAATTCAGAATCTGGATATATGTTAAAATTATCACAGTCAATGTAATTATAAATATGAGATCTATAGGACCTTAATTATGAGAACAAGGTCACAGAAGCAAAGACTGGAAATTCATCTATGAAATGTTGGGAAGATGGAAGTCACCTGGTTTTTCTTTATCTAAGAAATAGCCAACATAGGCTTCTCCAAACACTGTTAAATTTTTATTGACAATTTAGATTTATTGGCAGTATAGATATAACTCAAGAGAATTATCATGTGAAATTATAAATATTGGCTGTACCATGTTGATGCAGGCTTCCCTGGTGGCTCAGATGGTAAAGAATCTGCCTGCTATGCAGGAGACCCAGATTCGATCCCTGGTTCAGGAAGATCCCCTGGAGAAGGGAATGGCTACCCACTCCAGTATTCTTGCCTGGAAAATTCCATGGACAGAGAAGCCTGGCAGACTATAGTCCATGGGGTCACAAAGAGTTGGACATGACGGCAACTAATATGTTTTCTTTATGTTGAGGCGGAGAGACCAACATAATAACAAATAGAGTCATGAGAACATACAGGCATTATACAAACATTTTTATATATATTCTTACATACTTGAAAAAGGATTTCCATTTTCTAAGAGGTTGAAAATTATGACCAAATATATAGTCTTTAAGCCTTTATTTTATCTATGCTAACTGAGCAATCAGGCCTTCTCAAAATTTATTCCAATGGATTACATTTTTGTATTTAAAAAAAAAATCTCTGGAATAGCATTTAATGCCCTGAGGACAATAATTATTTCTTGGTTGATGTGGGAAAAGAACTAACTTACAAATTTAGTTTTGCTTGGTTCATGTTATATTCTGATAATATAGTACATGTAGGTACAAGACAGAAAAAGAAAGAATATTTGTAAAGGTTTCTGATAGCAAGCATGTTCTTCTGTTTTAACAGTAAAAGGAAGAAAATTTGTAAAGGTTTCTGCCCACATTTTAAAAGTTTTATTTTTGTTTTTATTGTTATCACTATTTTTTAAAAATTTATTTTTTAGTTTAAGGATAATTGCTTTATAGAATTTTGTTGATTTCTGCCAAACATCAACATGCATCAGCCATAGGTATATATATGTCCCCTTCCTCTGAAGGCACATATCTCTATTTTGAGGTAGTGTGTTAGTGTTTGGTGGTTGCATGGATATAGTCAGGGAGGAGGGAATATTACTATAGAAGTTTAGGTAATAGGATTTCTATTTGGGGTGCAAGTGTTGATTCCTTACAAAATGCAGAGCACAGGTAAACATCAACTGGAGCCAAAATTTAAATAGAATAGGTTATTTATCAATTTGAGTAATATCAGAAAACTGCAACAAATGTATACTCTCTAAACAAAGATATTCATAAATTCTTACCATGTTTGCTATTTATACTTCTTTCAATTTTCTGTGCAATTTGATCCTTTCTTGCTGTTCCACATGCCTCCTTCTCATCTCTACTTAATGATCAGTTATACATATACCTGGAGAAGGAAATGGCAACCCACTCCAGTATCCTTGTCTGGAAAATCTCCTGGACAGTGGAGCCTGGTGGGATGCAGTCCATGGAGCTGCAAAGAGTCGGCCACGACTGAGCGACAAACACTAACACTATACATATTTCAAATTTAGGTGAAGTAAAGTCATCCCTGATCCAACCGCAGACAAAATTAACCACAGAGCCATAAGTATTAGGTTTAAAAAAATTATTTGCTTTTATGTCTGTTTTCACATTTAGATTATATTTATTATAAGGGCAGAATTGTGCCATTTTCTAACTCAATCCTTTAAAAAATCTATTGAATAAGATAATTTAATGGTTAANCTAACCACAGAGCCATAAGTATTAGGTTTAAAAAAATTATTTGCTTTTATGTCTGTTTTCACATTTAGATTATATTTATTATAAGGGCAGAATTGTGCCATTTTCTAATTCAATCCTTTAAAAAATCTATTGAATAAGATAATTTAATGGTTAATGGCTTTGTATTACTCTCTAACTCATGCATAAATACTAGTTTACTTCTATTTATTGCTTGACATTATTTAATATTTTTCTATAGCAAATTCAATATTTCCAATGTCCAATTTTACCTTTTTTATTTCTGAGTTTTTCTTCCTAGTCTTCCCTCAAGCTTTTGTCCTAAAACTCCGAAAGATAAGGAGAGGAATTTCCTTTGATAACCCACTTAGGAAAAAAACAAAACTTTTTAAAATTGAGAACCTGTAAAATTTCTTGTATTCATAGATACTCTGTAATTCCTTTAAGAATTCAGTGTTCAGAAAGACTACTGGCTTTTTTATGTACCTTGAATAGCTCAGTTGGTCAGGAATCCTTGTGCAATGTAGGAGACCTCATTTGGAGTCCTGGGTTGGGAAGATCCACTGAAGAAAGGAAAGGCTACCCACTCCAGTATTCTGACCTGGAGAATTCAGTGGACTCTATAGCCCATGGGGTCACAAAGAGTCGGACAAGACTGAGCGACTTTCACTTGTGTACATTTGTNTTTCTGCCATAAGGGTGGTGTCATCTGCGTATCTGAGGTGATTGATATTTCTCCCAGCAATCTTGATTCTAGCTTGTGTTTCTTCCATTCCAGCATTTCTCATGATGTACTCTGCACAGAAATTAAATAAGCAGGGTGAAAATATACAGCCTTTTTGGAAAAGGACATACTCCTTTTCCTGTTTGGACCCAGTCTGTTGTGCCATGTCCAGTTCTAACCGTTGCTTCCTGACCTGCATATAGGTTTATCAAGAGGCAGGTCAGGTGGTCTGGTATNTTCCAGCATTTCTCATGATGTACTCTGCACAGAAATTAAATAAGCAGGGTGAAAATATACAGCCTTTTTGGAAAAGGACATACTCCTTTTCCTGTTTGGACCCAGTCTGTTGTGCCATGTCCAGTTCTAACCGTTGCTTCCTGACCTGCATATAGGTTTATCAAGAGGCAGGTCAGGTGGTCTGGTATGCCCATCTCTTTCAGAATTTTTCACAGTTTATTGTGATCCACACAGTCAAAGGCTTTGGCACAGTCAATAAAGCAGAAATAGATGTTTTTCTGGAACTCTCTTGATTTTTTGATGATCCAGCAGATATTGGCAATTTGATCTCTGGTTCCTCTGCCTTTTCTAAAACCAGCTTGAACATCTGGAAGTTCACTGTTCATGTATTGCTGAAGCCTGGCTTGGAGAATTTTGAGTATTACTTTACTAGCGTGTGAGATGAGTGCAATTGTGCGGTAGTTTGAGCATTCTTTATTGCCTTTCTTTGAGATTGGAATGAAACCTGACCTTTTCCAGTCCTGTGGCCACTGCTGAGTTTTCTGTTCAACTCAGAGACCTTATTAAATATAAGGATGATGCTACATTTAAATAGTACCTGTTGAAAATTAACATCTAATATGTGACAATTACTTAACAGTTTCCTCAAATGGGAAACTGTCTTATCTCTTTAATTCAATTCACTTTGCCTAAAAGGATCTGATTCTTCTTCTAATTCTTCATGTTTTTCAGACTCTGGCTCTAAGTAGATACAAAAGTATGTTTTTATTAGAAAGTAAGCAATCCTGTTACACAGGAGGAACAGTTTCCCCCATGGACTTTTGTTCCAAACACTTGCTAGCATTTAATCTTGGGCGTATATGTTGCATAATGAAGTCTTAACTTCTAATTGATCTGCTAGGGTTAAAGGACTAAATATAACTAAATGTATTTATCTTTAAATTATTATAGTTATCTTTTAAATTAATTTTATTTGACTTAGTCCATCAGTTCAGTTCAGTTCAGTTGCTCAGTCGTGTCTGACTCTTTGTGACCCCCATGAATCGCAGCATGCCAGGCCTCCCTGTCCATCACCAACTCCTGGAGTCCACTCAGACTCACGTCCATCAAGTCAGTGATGCCATCCAGCCATCTCATCCTCCATCGTCTCCTTCTCCTCCTGCCCCCAATCCCTCCCAGCATCAGAGTCTTTTCCAATGAGTCAACTCTTCGCATGAGGGGGCCAAAGTACTAGAGTTTCAGCTTTAGCATCATTCCTTCCAAAGAAATCCCAGGGCTGATCTTCTTCAGAATGAACTGGTTGGATCTCCTTGCAGTCCAAAGGACTCTCAAGAGTCTTCTCCAACACCACAGTTCAAAAGCATCAATTCCTTGGCACTCAGCCTTCTTCAGATAGTACTCTAAGGCTTAGAACAAAGTGATGGTGATCTCCCAGCCTGTAGTTTCCTTCCAGATTATCCTTCTCATGGCTGATGTTTAGTGGGGACACACTGGTATGGCTTTACTGGTTGTTTATGGACAGAGAATATTGGATATTAGATTAATTGGTTTTAATGTTTTGAAATTGTTTGTTAAATGTTTTGAAATTCAACCTTGCTCTTGTCTATCCCTGTTTCTCATTCTCCAGAACCAATTATTTTCATTTTTTTTTCTGAGGAATGTGATGAATTAATAGAGAACCACACAAAGCCATTGCTTACTCCAGAAATAGGACACAAAATTAGACAGAAAGGAAATGAGATTGCAATAAACTTTGATAAGCAACTAACATTATTCATATAATCGTAATAATGTTAAATATGAATAATTGACCTAAGAACTATAGTATAACATATTGGGTAGAAATAAGGAGGAAAGAAAGGGAAGTTGTGTGGTAATGATGTGAATGTGATGAGATAACATAAAAGTCAGTTAATAGAATCTAAAATCAATAAAGTAGCCATATATTTTATTTTAAATGCTTCAAAAAAAATTCTTTCTACATACAAGTTTCTTATTGTTCAGCATGAGACTGTCTTCGAAATCAAGCCAAAGCATGCTTGCCTCATCAAAAGAAATTCTGAAGGATGTAATCCCAGAAATGAAGACAAAGGCAAGTTAAAAAAATGAATAATGATCATGTAAAACAAGGATGAATGTGTTTTTGTGGTTAAAGTTAGAACTAAAATACACATAATCAATAAAATGTGAATCTGACTATGGGGTCTTAAATGAAAATAAAATGATCTACAGTTCTTAGGTTGTCTTTGAAGATAATCAAGGTGGTAGAATGTATTTGGCTGTTAATGAATTAAGTATCCTGCAAATTCCAGTTTCTAAGGTAACCAGTAAAAGGAATATTTCCAAGTAGGAAAAGAGGATGTGTATTCTTTAGATGTTTCTTCTGCTATTTGCTTTCATATTTCTAAATAAAATTACGTCCTTCAGAATTAAGCATGCTTTGACTTGGGTGGAAGACAGGCTCATTCTGGACAATGAGAATCTTGTATTAAGGAATCTTTTTGGAAGCATTTTAAAATAAAATGGATTAGAGCTTTCCTAGTTGAATCTGGTTAGACACCTAAAATCTTAGTCAGTGATTTCTGATTTTGTTTTCGCCTCAGTTTTCTCATCTGTAAATTGAAACTACAGAACAAAATGGTCATTTTGTAGGCTATATTTCTCAATCTTTTTTCTCTGTCAATGTAATATATACATTTTCCATTATTCAGCAGAATGACTTGCTGCTTTTTCCTTTTGTCTTTCATATATAATTTTTTATTGATGGTCTTTTCAAAGCAATAGGCACAGTGCAAAACAGAAGGGAATAAAGTATTAGATTTATGATGTAACTTTTTGCCAGTGGCTTTTGCCCTTATCCCAGTCTTTATTATTTGTACTGTTAGAAAGATGGTGGTGGTGAAACTAGGGTCTTACTGCCCCTGTATTCCATTGGACCCTAGGGTTTTCAGGAGCTCACTTAATATGCCCAAAATAATACCAGTATCCCCTCAACCTAAGGGGCAGCACTGGCATTGTTTTCTGTGTTAGTAGTGCCCTCTGCAACTTCAGGAATTAAAAAAAACTATATCCTGTCTTTTGCCAGGTTTTGTATTATAGCACTTGGAGTTCAACATGGTGTCCTTGGTCTCAAGCAAGACTTCACCCTACCTAAAAGGAAACAACCTTGCACAGATGTTTTTTGTTTGTTTGTTTTTTATTTTAATAATACCAAGAAAGAAATCTTTAAGAAGAGAAAGATGATAAAGAAGGAGCAATATTTATGGGGGAAGAGAAGCCTGAAGATTTTTGATTCCTTCTTATAGTTCTGGATATGAGAGCTGATTTCAAGTAATCATGACTCACAAGCTTAATTATAGAAAGGTAGTCTCTTCAAGGCATTATAACAGCATCTGTAACAATAGGCATCTATCATCTGTTGCATTTGTCTTTTCACTTTTATGAATTCACCTAATCCCCAAAGGTAAAAAAATATATTTAAAAAAATCACTTGCCCACCCTTTCCACCTCTTGCCAAATAATTTTTCTTTAGTTTTATTGAAACAACAGCAAAAAAGCATTGTTGCTGCAACTGTGTCTTCACAGTAGATGATGTAATTATACCCATTTTTACTCATAATTTTACTGAGGGCATTTTTTGAAGGATGGAGAGGCATTATCACAGTAATTATGTTTTGATTTATCCTACAGAGTAAAATTAGCAAAATAGTTATCCTGAAAGTCTGTATTAATGATACCCCTCTTCCTTTTTTTCTAGCTAATAGGTTTCTTTAAAATTATAAGCTTTTAGAAATATGTAAGATAATTATATATGTCATTGATATGACTCCATTTTATCCATTGATATGACTCCAAGATTTTTGTCATCTATAGAAAGAGGAGAAATAATCTGATGTGATATATTATAAGGGAAAAGTAACTTTCAAATTCATCCAAAGTTATTCCCAGCTTGNGCTGAGTTTTCCAAATTTGCTGGCATACTGAGTGCCGCACTTTCACAGCATCATCTTTCAGGATTTGAAGTAGCTCAACTGGAATGCCATAACCTCCACTAGCTTTGTTTCTAATGATGCTTTCTAAGGCCCACTTGACTTCACATTCCAGGATGTCTGGCAGTAGGTGTGCATAACAGCATTTATAGAGTCACTTACTTTTCAAAATATATAAAAAATGTAAAGTTTGAGTTAGATAAATATGTACCAAAATATTAAACATTTTTACCTCTGGAGAGTTGGATTGTGATAGGGATACATTCATTTCCATTTCTACTTTTTCCATTTTTGTATTAAAATTTTATAGCACACATGTGTTAGTCATAAGGAAATACAAAGGGGACAAATAAAAAAGAAAAGGATTAATAGCTTGCTGCCATCTGGGAGTGCCACAAAGTTGTCTTCTCCCTTTTTACTGTTGAAAAATGTTATCAATTATTTGGGTGAAGTCATATATGACAATCTTATTTTCAGATGGAAAAAGATTGAGAGGGATAATAACATAGTTGACTGAGTCAAGTTTCAACTGCCCTAGGAATTCATGTTGTGTTGAAACAAACAATAAAAAAGTTAACAATCACAAATGTAATTTACTCTGTTTAGGCATTAAAAAATTGATTAACTTAGTTTAAGATATGAGAATTAGAGTTAGGGTTAGGGAAAGGGTTTATAAAAGGCTAAGGAGAAAGGGATCGATATGTCCATCTGAATGCACGGTTCCAAAGAATAGCAAGGAGAGATAAGAAAGACTTCCTAAATGGACAATGGAAAGAAATAGAGGAAAACAATAGAATGGGAAAGACTAGAGATTTCTTCAAGAAAATTAGCGATCCTAAGAGATGCCTAGATGGACACAATAAACTACAGAAATAGTATGGACCTAACAGAAGCAGAAGATATTAAGAAGAGGGGGTAAGAATACACAGATGAACTATAGAAAAAAAGTCTTAATAACCCAGATAACCACTGATGGCATGATCATTCACCTAGAGCCAGACATCCTGGAGTGTGAATTCAAGTAGGCCTTAGGAAGCATCACTATGAACAAAGTTAGTGGAGGTGATGGAATTCAAGCTGAGCTATTTCAAATCCTAAAAGATGATGCTGTTAAAGGGGCAGCACTCAATATGCCAGCAGATTTGGAAAACTCAGCAGTGGCCTCAGGACTGGAAAAGGTCAGTTTTCATTCCAATCGTAACGAAAGGCATTGCCAAAGAATGTTAAATCTACCTCACCATTGCACTCATTTCACGTTAGCAAGGTAATACTCCAGACCCTTCAAGCTAGGCTTCAATAGTACATGAACTGAGAATTTCCAGATGTTCAAGCTGGATTTTAAAAAAGCAGAGGAACCAGAGAGCAAATTGCCAAAATCCGTTGGATCATAGAANGCACTCAATATGCCAGCAGATTTGGAAAACTCAGCAGTGGCCTCAGGACTGGAAAAGGTCAGTTTTCATTCCAATCGTAACGAAAGGCATTGCCAAAGAATGTTAAATCTACCTCACCATTGCACTCATTTCACGTTAGCAAGGTAATACTCCAGACCCTTCAAGCTAGGCTTCAATAGTACATGAACTGAGAATTTCCAGATGTTCAAGCTGGATTTTAAAAAAGCAGAGGAACCAGAGAGCAAATTGCCAAAATCCGTTGGATCATAGAAAAAGCAAGAGAATTCCCAGAAAACATCTACTTCTTCTTCATTGACTATGCTAAAGCCTTTGACTGTGTGGATCACAACAAACTATGGAAAAGTCTTAAAGAGATGGGAATACCAGACCACCTTACCTGTCTCCTGAGTAAAACCTGTATGCAGATCAGTAAGCATCAGTTAGAACTGGACATGGAACAACTGACTAGTTCAAAATTGGAAAAGGAGTACATCAAGGCTACATATCGTCACCCTACTTATTTAATATATATGCAAAATACATCATGCAAAATGCTGGGCTCAGTGAAGCACAAGCTGGAATCAAGATTGCCAGGAAAATATCAATAACCTCAGATATGCTGATGACACTATCCTTATAGCAGAAATTGAAGACGAACTTAAGAGCCTCTTGATGAAAATGAAAGAGAATAACGGAAAAGCTGGCATAATATTCAACATTCAAAAAAAGACTAAGATCATAGCATCCGGTTCCATCACTTCATGGCAAATGGAAACAGTGACAGATTTTATTTCTGTGGGCTCCATAGTCACTGCGGAAGGTAACTGCAGCCATGAAATTAAAAGATGCTTGCTCCTTGAATGAAAGGCTGTGTCAAACCTGCAGAGAGTATTAAAAAGCAAAGGCAGTACTATACTGACAAAAGTCCATATAGTCAAAGCTATAGTTTTTCCAGTAGTCATGTATGGATGTGAGAGTTAGAACATAAAAAAGGCTGAGTACTGAAGTACTGATGCTTTCAAACTGTGGTTTTGGAGACGACTCCTGAGAGTCCCTTGGACTGAAAGGAGATCAAACCAGTCAATCCTAAAGGAAATCAACCTTGAATATTCATTGGTAAGACTGATGCTGAAGCTCTAATACTTTGACCTCCTGATGCGAAGAGCCAACTCATTTGAAAAAGACCTTGATACTGGGAAAGATTGAAGGCAGGAGGGGAAGGGAATGATGGAGGATGAGATGGTTGGATGACATCACTGACTCAATGTGCATGAGTTTGAGCGAACTCCAGGAAATGGTGAAGGACAGGGAAACCTGGCAGACTGCAGTCCATAGTGTTGCAAATAGATGGACATGACTCAGCAACTGAACAACAGCAATAACAAAAGAGGATATCTGGCTTCTATTTCATATGAAAATGAGATTTTGTTTCCATGAGCTCAGTATGAACTGAAGATGTGATACCCCTGCAATTTTAGATTATCCAGGTTTCAGGAGTTTTTGTGGTGCTCTGTGTTGGCCCATCTGGATTATTTTATTCTACTAAGAGTACTGTTACTTCTGATGAAACATTCTAAATGGTACGCATACACAGGACAGGGGTCAGGATGGTAAAGGATTTATAAACCCTGCCACAAATTTAGAAGTCTTCAATTAGAGAGCAACAGGGTGGTTGTGTTCAAATATTTGAAATGTGTCTTATGGCAGTGTTTTCCCTCTTTGATTTTGAGATCAGAAATGGTATAGATTAGAGAGCCAGCAATGTAAGCTCACCTTGTATAACAAACTCCTAATTCCTGAATATCTGAGAAAAAACTAGATAATGTGTATAGATACCATGTAATGTGTTTTTATTGGGAAGGAGTGTTGAATTAGGTATTTTCTAATATTAAAAAAATTCCATAGGATTCTATGATAATGGTTATAGACTAACTTCTTATATAAGTAGAAAAAGTAATTCAACTTGTAAGAATTTTAAATCCATACACTTTGCAAAAATCTTAGGAATGTATATCAGAAAGTAATAATTAGGCTTTATACCCAAATGATGGGTTTAAAAAATTCCTGAGCTTTTCAAAAACAAAGAATTAAATACAGTTGGAATAAAGTTCAAAGTTGTTTTAATTTGTGTGCATATCTGATAGCATGAATCATAATATTTGAAGAATAAGCTCTGCAAAGATGAGGACTTGCTTCTATATCCTTGTATGTAGGATAGTTCCTTGGCTTCTTAGTAAAAACTTTTCGGTAATGAAAAAGGAGGGGCCTCATTATCAGAATCAGGAATGGAGTGACAAAAGGATGGGTTATGCTGGGAAGGCCAAGATTGGAAATCTTGGCAAATCCATAATATTAGGTAAATATAGCAGAATATGGGAAATTTAGGCAGTAATTTTTTTAAAAAAAAGTAAATATAGACTGTTAAATTTAGTCCATGATGGAAAATGCAGGCAGATTGTGAGGATTAGCCAAGAATTCAACTTAAATCCAAGTTAAGAGTATCTACATAGTAGGGGGAGCTTTGTAGGTTGTGCTAGTGGTAAAGAACCCTTCTGCCAATGCAGGAGACCAGACACTGAATAAATCCCTAGATTGGGAACATCCCCTGGAGGAAAGCATGGCAACCCACTCCAGAATTCTTGCCTAGAAAATGCCATGGACAGAGGAACCTGGAGGGCTGAAGTCTCAAAGAGTCGGATACTGTTGAAGTGACTTAGCACACGTGCACACACACACACACACACACGTGCATGTGCGCGCATGCACACACACGCACGCGTGGGAAGAGAAAAGATTTTAACTATAATGAGCTAATGTTACGGTATTTAATGTTGTGTTGTGGCTCTCATCCAAAGAACATTCAAATTAAGGGTTAGGAAATCCAATCCATGAGTGTTCATAAGTACAACATAAAGACTAAGGCAGCTGGCAATCAGAGAATCTGCTATTAAAATGAAGGCAGACCAACAGGGTTTAATGCTAAATACCGACCTAGGGCTTGTTCTAAAAAGATGTAAAACTGAATATTCAGGGGAGATTTTGTAATTCTAGTGTAAATTTAGGGGGCTCGTGGGACAGGGAATCAGAGTATTACATCATCATTTTAAGTGTGAGAACTGTGATAGCAAGTATCAGTGGTTGGCTGGGCTACAGTGGCTCTTGGATTTGTTTTGTTTTCATTGTGTAAAATCTTAGAATGCCTTATTGTAAGCCTCTTGATAGCTTTTATAAATTGTAGATATAGTCTTTAAATATAAAAGAGTTTTCATTTTATTTCATCTGATCTATTTCTTTGGGGAGTAGGGAGGCTTCTCTGGTGGCTCAGATGGTAAAGAATCTGCCTGCAAATCGGGAGACTGGTGACAAACTTATTACTCCAATGATAACTGAGAGCATTCTGATTAACCTCATAAAAATGTAGAATAGTTTAGTTGGAAGAAAAGTGAGAAAGCATTTATGTCCTTTTACTAATCCTAAAAAAATAATGCTTTTAATAATCAGAGAAAATAGATCATTGGGAAATTTTCTTGAAGGAACTAAGTTATAGGCCTTTTAGATTCAAAATATATTAAAAATATGCTTGAATACTCATAATAATTAGGTATTTATGATATGTCTTTTTTGAAGGAATGTATCCAAAGTGTATTATTTCCAATTGAGATAATAATTAACCATTGTAGTAAGAAAAAAAAAAAAAGCAAAAAACAAAACCCCAAGAAAAAATGTAGCAAAATGATTGAATATTATGATGAGAAAATTTTAGAAGCAAAAATCCCAAACATGTGTCCTCCTTATCACCTGTATTAAATTACTGTGACTTCTTGGTACTCAAAGTATGGTCCGTGGGCCAAGAGATTAGAATCACCTGAGCACTGATAAAATGCAAAATCTCAGACCCCACTCTGGTCTTATTGAATCAGGGTTTGCACTTTAATATGATCCTTAGGTATGTGCTCATTTAACCTTAAGAAGCACTGCTGTAAACAATTTATGCTTTTATGAGATCCAGACCAATTTCTGTCATCTTAGAGAAGCAGTTTTACACTCCCCATTCACAGTTGATTATTGCCTTCTTTGGGAGCTTCTGGATAGAAAACAAACACTGCAGTAGACTTTCATTGTATAATAGAAAGTAACACAGAGCTGATAGCCCACACTTAACCTATACTGAGAAAATAGTTAACACATATTGGAGAAGGTATCAGGCTCATGTTATACTGTCTGTTCAGACATCCAAAGAGGAATAATTCATGACTGCTTGTTCTGGTCATTGTGTCAAGCATGGAGGACACAATGATGGGAAACGTGCTAGTCGTCAGTATTGTTACAACTGCATCTGGGAAATACTGTTCCTAATCTCTGGGATTTAATCCTGAGGCTTTTCTTTGCCAGATGTTAATCTCTCAATGTGAGTCCTCATTTTCCTTCTCTTGATCTGACAATGTTGTCAGTGTTCGCCTTTATGAAAAATACTATTTCTTCAAGAATCCTCTTCCTTTATGTGATGTGATTTCATGTTTAAAAACTCTGGTTATAGTTCTGTAGAATGGGCTGTTTTGCCTCAGACAGCCTAGGAATGAATAAAAGAAGAGGAAAAAGTCTTTAAGGAATAGGAAGGCAAGTGGTATTAAGTCCTTAACTACCTTAAACAACACTTCCTTCATGTTCAGGATTCTGACTCACAAACAGTTCAATTCCCTGACTGTATTAGATATTGGATACTTGGTATGGAATCATGTTTACTCCTGTTAAACTCCTTATGGTCTTCATTTCAATGATTAATATTTTTCTCCCTCTTCTAGGACTTCCCCATCTCTACCAGAATATAAACATTCTCAGTTATTTCCACTTTAGGAAAAAAAAAAAAATCCTTCTTATTTTGCTTCCTGTAACATCTTTTTACTTTTGCTCCGATTTGAGATGCTTGACTTTGATTGAAAAGGAACTATAATGTAGCCTCTATGCATCTACTCTTTTTTTTTTGCATCCACTCTTCTTAATTGCTTAGTCCTCTGCTATTGTCAGTCTGCTGTCTGCTTTCCTGCACTCTTGCAACATTCACTGTGGCCTCTAGGTTGTTAAATTTGGTAGACCCTTCACAGCTTTTTGAAATACCTCTAAAGTGTCCTTCATTTTACATCTATAATACAACCACTTTCATTCTGTTCTAAGAATTTCTTTAATCAAACTATACAAATAGTCTCAAACTGTTTTCCTGCTTAATACCAGTCTTGTCACCTCCAGTCTGTCCTGCAAACTCTTTTCCAGAGTAGTTTTTGAAAACATTTTAGATCATTTCAGTACGCATTAAGAGCCTTCAATGTTCTAAGGATAAATTTAAGCCCTTCTGATCAATATATTCTTTTATTATCTGGCCTTTTCCTTATGTCTTAAATCTTATCTCTCCCTATACCACATTGTATACCAGCACATGTGTGCAAAGCCACCAATTCTATACATTTGTGTATCTTGTTTACACTGTCTGAAGTGTCCCTCTGCTCTTATACTGGTTAACTCCTATGTATTGCTGAAAATTTGGTAAATTCTGACCTATTTTGAGAAGTGTTAATCTCCATCTATCCCTATAATCTGTGTAAGGAGTGCTTCTCTGAGTTTCCAAGGTATATTGTGCATACTTCCAGATACAGCATTTATTTCTGTGTGTTTGCTTAAGATTTTTTTATTTTTTGGCCTTGCAGTCTGGTATGTGGATCTTAGTTTCCTGAGCAGGGATTGAACCTGTGCCTCTGTATTGGGAGTGTGATCTTACCCACTGGACTGCCAGGGAAGTCTCTGTTTAAGGTTTTGATTTCTGTGTTCTTCAGTCAGTTCTTAGGATCTGTCATATACAGCAAGCACAGGCACAGAGAGGAATATGGCAGAATTATTTAAATGAGTGAATCAAACAAAGGGTGAGTTTATTGCCCTCTAATATGAAATTATGATTAGGTTATTATTATCTCTTTCTGGAGGATGATCATAGTAAAGATTGATTTGTCAGTGTTCTAGTTTATTAAGACAAATTTTGGCCCTCAACTCCAACCTCTTTTGTGTATGTTCCACTTCTGAAACTACCCCCAAATTTATGGTGCTCTACTGCTTAGTAACCTACAGCAATTCTTAGTTACTACATGGCTTTCAGCTTTTGTAGTTATTATTTGCACATCATTTAATAAAATTGCTCTCATATTATACACCAGCATGAGCCTCTGACACAGAAACAGAAATTATTTGGATTCATGGTATATCACTTAGGATGAGATTCAGCAGCACTTAACTAAAACTCGATAATGTTCTATGATATTTAAAATGAGAGAAGTGTATTTCTCCCTCATGTTAAAGAGCTTCATTTATGAGCTGCTTAGGACAGATATGATGATTCAACAAAGTCATTAGGGACCCAGACTCTTCAGTTCATGACTTCTCCATTCCTGGGCATGACCCTAGGCAGTTAGTAGAGTACTAGCATCTTCTAGACTGCAGTATGGAGGCAGGACACAAGAAGGGCATGGTTGCTTCCTTGAGAAATCCTGCTGGAAGCCCCATAGTATATTTTCAGTATCTCACTGACTAGAACTTAACATAAAATGCAAAATATTCTGTATAATTTGATCAAAATCCTACTAATTATGTGGCATGAGGAAGTTACTTTATCTCTTTAAAGTCTATTTCCTTTATTTCTAAAATATTAATGACAATGCCCATCATATAGAAATTTTGTAAATGTAAGTATGTATTTGAAAGACTAGTACAGTTACAGGTACATGGCAGCCTCTCCATAAATAGTAGTAGCTATTATTGTTATCGTAGAGGAGACTGTTGAGACCTAGAGATATATAGCTCCTTCAAAGCCCCAAAGCTAGTAATGATTAACTGCTACTGCTGCTAAGTCACTTCAGTCGTGTCCGACTCTGTGCGACCCCACAGACGGCAGCCGACCAGTCTCCAGGCAAGAACACTGGAGTGGGTTGCCATTTCCTTCTCCAATGCATGAAAGTGAAAAGTGGAAGTGAAGTCGCTCAGTCGTGTCTGACCCTCAGCGACCCCGTGGACTGCAGCCTTCCAGGCTCCTCTGTCCATGGGATTTTCCAGGCAAGAGTACTGGAGTGAGGTGCCATTGCCTTCTCCGAGTAATGATTAAACCAGCATTCAAATCCAGATCTACTTGAATCTGAGATCTCTGTTCTTACAAATATAGTGAAATATGGTAGGGATTAGAACTGAGAGTTCCTATTTTCCAGCTCAACCCTCTTTGTCCTGAATTTTGATATCCTTTTGATTTNGAGTAATGATTAAACCAGCATTCAAATCCAGATCTACTTGAATCTGAGATCTCTGTTCTTACAAATATAGTGAAATATGGTAGGGATTAGAACTGAGAGTTCCTATTTTCCAGCTCAACCCTCTTTGTCCTGAATTTTGATATCCTTTTGATTTGAGATTTTAGGATCACTGAATATAGCGTTAAAACAGAAAGATCTAGTTTCTTTAGTTTGATTTATCCAAATATTTGCCAGTTTTTCCACTTCTTTTTGTGGAGACTTGGCTGAAATCAACAGCATTAATTGAGTGTGTAATTCTGGAACCATCTAAGAAAGCTAAAATCATTTAAAATTAGTTGGGGTTTAGTAACTAGGTTGAACTTTGCCTTTGTAAAGCAGTTTTCCAGCTGACTCACTGCAGCTGCAACAATTGACATCATTTTGTGCCTTTCCTGCAAAGACTAATTTGGCAAGCAGCACTCCCAGTGGAGTGGGTTTCAGAGCTTCAGTGAATTTCAGGGTTGGCATAGACTTTAAAGGTCATGAAATCCAAACCTTAATGTAATGACTGAATTGGATTACATCAACCTCACCAAGTGGTTTTCTAACCTACACTTGGTTAAGTCCAGTGGAAAAAAATAGTAAAGATGCCCATGTGGACTGAATTGTATAACCTGAGCTATATTTGAATAGCTCTGACTTCGTTATATTGAGCTGAAACAGGTACTCTTATACTTAGCCAAAAGCACTAGTTCTATCCTTAGTACAAATATAGTCCTTTTGGGAACCATATAGCCATTCAAATGTTTGAAGACCACTACCTCATCTCATCATTAGAATTTTCTCATTGCTAAATATCTCTGGTTCCTTTAAGTTTTTCTTATTCAGCCTGGCTTTATTTCTCTTCATAATCCTGAGCTCACTATTAAATCAGTTTTAGTTCACCTAGATTATTCTTAAAGTATTTCCCTCTTATCCCAGGAATGAATGAAATTCTGCAGTCATAGATTGAGGGAATTGCCTAATCAAACTGTCCTGGCAAAGTAAGAAGGGAGTTTCTTGAAAAATTATGGAGAGTGGTGAGAAGTTAGGAAATGTTTAAAGTGTTGAGTCTTTGCTGGCCCTCCTGCAACCAAACCAATGTGGCATATTAATTTCATGCTATGAAAAGCTTAAAAGCATGAAAAAGTCACAGTGCTCTTTAAGCACATGGTTACTTGGGTTATTTATCATGATAGATTAAACTCCATCTGCTTCATTTTATTCTTACGTATCATTTATTTTAGCGCTGAGTGATATCATTAAAATGAAAAGGATGGCTATGTGAGCGAATGGGTAGACAACAGGAAGACGTGATGGTTGTCCTTCAGTACACATAGGTTTAAAGCAAAATTAAAAAATCAGTTTCTAAATCTAAGTTTTACGTTCTGTATGAAATTAAAATAGCAGTTTCAAATCATTCATTAACATATATTTGCCTTTAGTAATATCAGAAATCTTGCTCTGCTATTGAGGAAAGAACTCTTGCCTAAATTTGGATTTGGTAAGCTTCATGTCTGTAACTAAATGTGTGCGCATATACTAAGTCACTTCAGTCATTTCTGATTCTTTGTGACCCTATGGACTGTAGCCCACCAGGCTCCTCTGTCGATGGGATTCTCCAGGCAAGAATACTGAAGTAGGCTACCTGCCCTCCTCTGGGGGATCTTCCCAACCCAGAGATCCAACTCGCGTCTCTTACACCTACCTGCATTGGCAGGTAGGTTCTTTACCACTAGTGCACCTGGGAAGCCCAACTAAATAGCTGTATATTATTTGAAAAAAAAAAAAAAATCACTCACCATGTCTAAGAAACATGTGAAAATGAGCTCTTAATTGTGTAACAAGTATATAGTGAGAGTAAAAATGATATATTTTCTTTAATTCAACTAGAATTTATGAANTATTTAAAAAAAAAAAAAAAAAAAATCACTCACCATGTCTAAGAAACATGTGAAAATGAGCTCTTAATTGTGTAACAAGTATATAGTGAGAGTAAAAATGATATATTTTCTTTAATTCAACTAGAATTTATGAAATGATTTTCATATTTTATTCCATGTTCTAAGAGCTGAAGGTTTGGTAGAGGATAAATTAAATAAGGCCTGTATCCTCATATAGCTTATATTTTTATAGTAAAATGTTGGCTCAAACAGTTTAAAATAGTTATTTGAGTATTTAAACTTTTTCTTTTGCATTGATATGGTCATTTCTTTCTAGTACACCTTCAAAAAAAATCCCTTGTTTTAAACTAGACTTTATTCCAATTTAAAAAAGAAATCACATATAGCTTTTCTTTTTAAGCACAAAGTAGAAATACAACTTACATTAAAGTGTAAATTTTACTCTAGTGATAGAGATTCTTTTGCATTATTTCATAGTCATTTACAATGTTTAACTGGTACTAATTACTTAAAATATTACCTCTTTCTGATATTCCTTCCCAGAGAAATAGATATACTAACATACCTAAAATATATCATAATTTAAAGAGCTCTAGGGAAATGTTGATTTTGAAAATCTTGTATACCTGGAGGTCAAATATTGACCCCCACTTTTTTTTTACTTAAAATCTTGGAATAACTCTTATTAAGGAAGAGTCATAGTAAATTGTTTCAGTTTTTTTCTTTATAGATTTCTTGGTAAATATAACACACAATCTTTAACTTAAGAACTTTGTATATTTCCTTTGTAAAAACAGAATTGTTTGGAAATGTAACTCCTTTTTATTGAATCATGTTTTTTGGTAGAGTTTTGTTTATGTAACAGTATATTACCTCCTTGAGTTTATTGAGGTTCTGAAAATCATTTACTGGTTAGTGATATCCTGGAATGGAAATTTTGTTTGGGCAAAGTGTATCATCTTGATTCTTAAATATTTTCTTTAAAACAAATGAAAGATCATTACTGTTACTTTCATATTGTGTCTGACAGGGTATTTTAATATATTAACACTGTGTTTTACCCAGGAACTTAAGTTACCCAGTACTGCGTTCCCCTTTGTCCCATGTGGGGTTATGAGACAGCCACAGCCTTGAAAAAAGTCACTATAGATTTTGATCATGTGAAATCTCTTTAGAGATGTAAAAATATGGTACTTCTGACTTTCAAATATTTTAGCCCAAGAACTCTGGGCATAAAATTCACACCATAAATAATAAAGCTGAAAAAAAAAACGTAGTATCAATGCAGAGAAAATTCCTTCTTGCCGCCCTCTCTCTCAGATAAGTAAAAATTCCATTGCCTATAGGAGAACAGAATGGGAGTAGATAAAGGGAGGAACACTTAGTGGTGTGTGTGTGTGTGTGTGTGTGTGTGTGTGTGTGTGTGTGTTCAGAAAAGGAACGATAGCCTTGATCCTCTTTTTTCACCCTAACCAAACTACCAAAATGATTTTGTCTCAATCTTTTTCCTCTACTATAGATAATGTGACAATTCAGTTCTGTTCAGTTTAGTCACTCAGTCACGTCTGATTCTTTGTGACCCCAGGGACTGCAGCACACCAGACTTCCCTGTCCATCACCAACTCCTGGAGCTTGCTAAAACTCAAGTCCATTGAGTCAGTAATGCCATCCAACCATCTCATCCCCTCTTGTCCCCTTCTCTTCCTGTCTTCAGTCTTTTCCAGCATCAAGTTTTTTCCCCAGTGAGTCAGTTTTTTTGTCTCAGGTAGCCAAAATGTTGGAGCTTCAGCTTCAACATCAGTCCTTCCAATGTTCTTCAGCATCCTTTAGCACCAGTAAGCCAGTTCTAAGGTTGACTTCCCTAGACACACCAAGTATTTTATCTAGGGTATGTATAGGGAAGTCAGCCTTAGAATTTCAAATGGTTTCTGTATGTCTAAGAAGGATCAGACATAACTAAGAGAAAGCACAACTCAAGAAGCCTTGTATTCAGGAATGTGAGATCTATATAAGTGGTTTAGATAAGAAATGAATGAAGACAATGTGAAATTAGGGACCTGTCAGCAACTTGTGTGGATTGAAGACTATGCTAGGATAATAGCTGGGCTTCCCTGGTGGCTCAGATGGTAAAGAATCTGCTTGCAGTGTGAGAGACCTCTGGGTTGGGAAGATCCCCTGGAGGAGGGCATGGCAATCCACTCCAGTATTCTTCCTGGAGACTCCCCATGGACAGAGGAGCTTGGCGGGCTACAGTCCATGGGGTCACGAAGAGTCAGACACGACTGAGTGACTAAGTGCACAGCACACGGAATAATAGGTAGGGGTTCTCAGGTGGTACAGCGGTAAAAGATCTACCTGTCAATGCAGGAGAAGCCATAAATGTGGGTTCTATCCCTGGGTCGGAAAGATCCCTGGAATAGAAAATGGCAACCCACTCCAGTATTCTTGCCTGGAAAATTCCATGGATTTTGGCAGGCTACAGTCCATGGGGTCTCAAAGAATCAAACAAGACAGAGCGTACACACACACACACAGGATAATAGCTATAGCTAACGTTTACTGTCTTCTTGATAGTTGCTAAGTTTCCTAAGCATTTTCTGTGTACTGTCTCACAGATACATTGCAACACTATTCTGTAGACTACACTTTATTATTTCCATTTTACTAGAGAAGAAACTGAAGTATGGAGAGACTAAGTCACTTGCCTTCACTCTTAACCTCTATATCTACTGCTTTCTCATAAGGGGTGTACACCTTGGTGAGTATATGATAACAAGCTAGGATTAGACATCTCCCAACAAACCCCAAATTTATATGACTCTAAGCTAGATAAAGCATTGACTCAAGCCAGTGTGGCTCTGAAATGATGGAAACTGTCTATATAGAAAATATTAAGTTATGGAAAATTAAAGTTATATTTCTTACATGCCTGATTTTGTGATCAGTTTCTTATCTATAATTTATTGATGTAAAACTGATGCAGAAACACTAGCGAAAGAAACCAAACTAGTGACCTAGTAGATCATTTTCAGGATCTCCTTCAGTATTTCTGAAAAGAGAGCATCTTTCAATACATACGTTAGAGAATGCTCCCAGAATATAGTGAAATTTCTATAGCAGTTTCCCACGTAAAAGGACACAAAAGTGTCTTGATAATTGTTATTTACAGTGCTTGCTTTCACCCAGAAAAATCTTTTTANTCAAAGTAGGCACACTTTGGGGTTTAGAGCCAACTCAGTTTAGTGTAGCTATCTATACCTGGGAAATCAGGGAGATATTCCATGTCAGGCAGACACACTTGGGTGATTAGTGAGATATCTCAACTCAGGGTAGAAACACCTGGGTAATTAGAGAGATGTCACAGTTGGAGTTAGAGACATCACAGTCAGTGTTAGACACACCTGGGCAGTTAAAGAGACGTGACAGTTCAAGGTGGGGCTTCCCTGGTGACTCATTGTAAAGAATCCGCCTGCAATGCAGGAGCCACAGGAGTCTTGAGTTCGATCCCTGGTTTGGAAAGATCCCCTGGAGGAGGACATGACAATCCCCTCCACTATTCTTGCCTGGAGAGCCCCATGGACAGAGGAGCCTGGCGGGCTACAGTCCATTGGATTGCAAAGAGTCAGACATGACTGAAGTGACTTAGCATGTACATACTTGGGGAATTAGTGTGACATCTAAGGTCAGATTAGAGGCACGTGAATTAGGGAGATTTCCTTGTACTGGGGTTTTATGTGAACAAATAAGGTCAAGAGAGATATGCCTGTGGAATCCAGGAGACATCCTAACTCTGGGAAAACACACATGGGGAATTAGATATCACAGGTCAATGTGAATACACCTGCAAAATTATGAACACATCCAAGGTCAGGTTATACATACCCGGGGTTCTAGGAGAACATCCCTGTTCAGGGTAGACACATCTGTGCAATTAGACGAATATCCCAGTTATGAAGAGTCAGACCACAGTAGTTAGGAAGACATGTAAGATTAAGGTGGGCACACCTCTAGAAACAGGAAGGCATCTCAGGTCAGGGTGGACACACGTGAGGTGTTAGGTAAACATAGCAAACCAAGAGCACACACCAGCTGGGGAAATATCCCGGGTTATTTTAGACATACCTGCAATCTTAGAAAGTTATTCAGAGCATCTTGGCAGCATAAGATATTGATCCTTTTTGTCCCTTTTTAAAAAACAANTGAGGTGTTAGGTAAACATAGCAAACCAAGAGCACACACCAGCTGGGGAAATATCCCGGGTTATTTTAGACATACCTGCAATCTTAGAAAGTTATTCAGAGCATCTTGGCAGCATAAGATATTGATCCTTTTTGTCCCTTTTTAAAAAACAATCAGGCATCCATCACAAACAAAAGTGCTTCTAGGAGGTGTGGGATATAGCATCATATACCAAAGGATGCAGGAGGAGTGTCACCCAACTCTGCATCAGGTATGCGCTGTGAAATCAGCAGGAGTTAGCTAACCTGTCCAAGTTGTCTGGCTCCTCTTTGGGAAAGCCTAGAGAGCATCAACTTGGGCAGAAACTCACAGGCAAGGGCGACTTCGTAGAAATCTTCCCTGAGGGGGTATTCCAGAATGTCTTTGGGGAAAAATACAAGTTTGGATGCACCAAAAAGGATAAGAGGAACTTTGCCAGCACTTCCTCTCCTAAAATGACACTGTAGGGTTAAACTAGTTGGAGGTGATGTCTTCCACCAGGAAAGGGAAATTGGTGAGCAAGTGATAGGCTTCTAGCTGCTGCCTGATGCTGCTGGAGAAATCCGTTTCTCTCCAGTAGCACCCACAGTACTGAGGTGAGACCTTGTGACTGGGGACAGAAGGAGATCTGGGAGAGGCAGATAAGCATATCAAAAGGCATTAAAGGTATCAACACAGTATTGTAAAGTAATTAGCCTCCAATTAAAATAAATAAATGTTTTTAAAAAGGCATTAAAGGGATGCAGTTCCTGCTGACTGCACTCAGCAATTCCACCCTCCAGTCTCCAGTCTCTGGAAGAACCTCACTTGAGGATCCCCCAACACCTTGAGTACTGAGTGCACACACACATCTCCCCAACTCTGCCACTGGCTCCTTATGCCCAAGTGTGGCAGCAAGAACAAGCTCCAGTAAACAGAGTGCTTTGAGAAAAAAGACCATGGTTTGAAGGCAAGGGAAAATCACCAATGTGAGCTTTAGCTCCACCTTCTGGGAAACAAAAGAGGCTTCCAGGGACCAGTCTGGTGAGTTGTTGTTCAGTAGCTATGGGGTCGCTGAGGGTTGGACATGACTGAGCGAATTCACTTTCACTTTTCACTTTCATGCATTGGAGAAGGAAATGGCAACCCACTCCAGTGTTCTTGCCTGGAGAGTGTGCCAAGGAATGGGGGAGCCTGGTGGGCTGCCGTCTATGGGGTGGCATAGAGTCGGACACGACTGAAGNGATGGCATCACTAACTCGATGGACGTTGAGTCTGAGTGAACTCCAGGAGTTGGTGATGGACAGGGAGGCCTGGCATGCTATGATTCATGGGGTCGCAGAGTCGGACATGACTGAGCGACTGAACTGAACTGAATCATTTGGTTATAGTTGTCAATACAGTTTTTCTAGGTTTGATATAGGTTTGTTTCATTTATAAACCCATTATTTAACTTATTTTAGATTTAAAAAGAAGTACATTGCTGTTGAGAAGGTTGAGGATTATACAGGCCTGATCAGGGGAAATATAAAAATCAGATAACTCTTGGGTTTTGCTAGACTTTAAAAACCTAAAAGATATGAGTTTATTTTGACATGATAGAATGCACTTTTCATTTTTTACATGAAAATATGTATATTAATATGTATAAGAGCAAAGGTTGAGATTATATAATAATTACTATAAAATTACTTATATTTTAAAAATAAGGAACATACATATAGATACAGCAAATGAACAAGGTAAATGATTTCCACTTTTAATTAACAAGAGCAAGAAATGAATGAAAAATTAGTTCTCTATAAATCAACAATGCTTTACTGTTAAAAAACACAAAGTCTCATTTTCAGCAGTATTAGTGAAACAAAGACTTTGAGAATATAATTGTTATATTTCAAAGTTAAAGAAACATTTATTAAAACAACTACTTGATGCATTAAATATTATAGTTCAGACTTTATGACTTTCTGAATTATGAATCAATTTCAGGGTAAGTAAAAATATAGAGTCAGTTTCAGAATATTCAGACTAATGAAGCAAACATAGCTCAAATCAATCATTCAGTCATTCCATTGAATGAGTGCCTTAACTGAGTGCCTGTTTTATGGTAGGCTAGTTAAGGGCACAAACTGATATGGTAAATAGTGGTTAGAAATTTATCAGAAAATCAAAGATTTTTATTGTTAATGGTTAGTGATGTATAGAACTGGTGTTTTAGTTCATTCCTGGAAATATATTCATGGATTGACTCTTTCAGTCTTCTAAATAATATTCAGCCCTTCTCTTTGAATTTACTAAATTGCCTATAGGAATCATTTGTAGGAATCACTGTTTCTTTCCAAAGCACTTTTGGAGTGGCTTGGGCGTTGGAAGAGTCCACTTCATTATGTCAGAAAACCACAGGGCAGTTTTATTATTATATGGCTCAAACTGTAGCCACACTTTACCAATTCTGGTATCATTTTGCTAGTCAATTTAATTCTTGAAATAGTTTCAGAAGATTAGTAAAAAAGAGAAGCATTTTATATTTACACAGTTGTGAATTACAATGTTCTACTGTCATCTTAGAAAGTTTTGCTCCTTACTAATTTTGCAGTGTAAACAAACATTATAAAATATTGATATTTTTTCTAGTTAAATTTCCTGTGGTAGAATTTCATATATCATGTCAGACTCTTTTTATGTCTATTTGAATAAAAATAGAGTGTATTAAGTGTAATTATACCATTTTAAACTGATTAAATACATTCTTGAGAAGGTCAGAACTATTTCTGCTCTGGCTCAAGTTAATACCATTACATATATCTTCATAGAGAACAAGCACTCACATTGGAAGTTATTTAAATAAATTGTTTTCCTCTCTTATTATAGCAAATTGAGGAAATGAGCAGGAATGTAGTGCTCTTCTTGTAAAGTAATGCAAGACTCTATAGACACCAGTTCAGTATAGACAACAACAGCATTTTGCCAGTAGAATTATTTCTAGTAAACAAAGAAACTAGCAAACAAATGAAGAATATAGACTGTTGGGATTGGGCATATTATTTGAAACATCTGTGGACTATGAGATTTCCCCTGATGTAGCATAATTTTCAATTTAAAATATTTGCTTTTGTTTGTTAGGAGACTTATATTGGATTTTGCCAGCTCACTTTACCAAGATCATCTGGACTTTTCTGTCTAGGACCACTCAAAAAACAAAAATAAATAGGTAGAGGATTTTTTAAAAATTTCTTGTAATAGAATTGATTGAGGAAACACATTGGCAGGCAGCATGATATAATGAGGTAATGTGGCTGGATTTCCTGATGTCATGCTAGCTACAATATCACAGGTGAGGATGTCAGTGATGAACAAGGTATGAATGTATGTGTAACACACAGAATTTGTGTGATGTATTTACCTTCCTCCTATCCACATATGATTCTGAAAGGAAGTGGATATGAAACTTCTATACCACTATCTTTCCATTCCTATTTTTTGTCAGTCTCAGTCTAGACCAACAGGAAATATCATTTTTGGTGAATTCTTCTATATCACCGTAAAATAAAGGGAGAAATGTTATCTATCTCACAATACAAACATTCTCACATAATTGCTATGCATTTTCCTTTGTCAACCATATATTACATAATGAAATGCTTTTCTGTAGAGCATAATAGAGTAAAAATGCAAACTTTTGTGAACTATGTAAAAGAAAAAAATCACTTTCAGAGTCATCTGTAGCTAAATTTCAAATTCTGTTGTGGTTATCATAGGAAGCAAAGAAATATATAGCTCTGTTGATAAGGTCCATTTTCATTTGTTCAACAAATATTTTATAGTACTTGTTAGTTCTTAGTCAATTTATTAGATATTGGGACATAAACAGAGATGAATAATATACTATAGGCAATATCTATCCTATAGTGGAGGAAGCAGGCAAAGAAATGACATGTCATACTGCTATACTGGAGGTGCGTGCTGTGGAAATATGAAGGTGGGAGTATTTATGCTACACGACAAAGATTTCTGACCGTGAAAGTGACACTGGAGTTAGTGTTTGAAGGGTGTATTATATACACAATGAAATATACGGACAACTTCATCTATAAAAAAGCACCAAATGTGAAAATGCACAGTATATTTAGGGAATGACAGTTAAAGGATGAGTGTTCCAGAGGAAAACGCCTCTTGGCATTATTTTTTTGTTTGTTTGTTTTGCTGTTTTTTCTTCTGGGGTCATCTACCTGTGGATAGCATCTACTTTGGTGACTACTGAATTTCTCCCTTTCTGGGTCTTACTTATACATTAATGATGCTATTAACTTATTTAGGGGAAAGCGATCTATTAATTGTCTTAAGGAATTAGCATATTTTATAAGGATATTTTATTTTGAGTTATAGTATTTTAAAATACTAGAGAGTGATTTTAAAGATCAGTTAAAAATAGAGCATTTTGATAACTGCCATTTATTCGGACTCAATAGGTAGAAACTTATTGGATTCAATACGAGTAGTGCAAATGGGGCATGAAGGCTTTTGTACATACGTAGAATTGGAGATGCTTTCACTTTCCATCTGATGAAATTGAATTTCTCAAAATGGACTCTATATCTTTTTAATTCAAAGATTTTCATCAAGTAGGAGGAAGATGTCCTATAACTTATGGAGATAGTTTTTTTATTATTATTTTTTATTAGCTCTCGGCTCTAGCAACTGTTTTTTTTTTTTCCCCAGCCATCTTGCTTGCTGGTGATCCATATAAGGCAAGCTGCCTTTCATTTTCTTCTTCCTTAGCACAGCTGGTGCTTATACTACTCAACATCCATTGAGTCATTTCCTGCTGATAAATGTCTATATGTAATCACGATTGTCACCTATGTATGTGATACAAAACTGTCCTCTCTTTTTAAACCAAGATAGCATTTGTACCAGCCTCTAATCTTATGTACCACTTTCTCCTCTTTCAGAACCAAGCTGGCAATTCTCATCTTGAATAGCTTTAAAATTGCTCATAGCAATCAATGACAACTGAGGCATCACTAAAGAATTTCTTTTATCTCCAAGCTCCAATTTAGATCTGTCATTAAGCTTGAGTAAGCTTGAACTGTCAGAGCATTTTCCCTCATCACATGCTCTAAGCACAAAAAGTCAACTTCAAAATCAAATTTGTTCTATCTCTTACTATACTTTGTAATGGCTTCGTGTGAACAATAAACTTCACTGAAATAGTACTGTCAATCTTTAGTAATTCAGATAACTGTGGTTTTAAGAAATAGTGAGATGCTGCCAAAACTCAAGTATGATATATGGTAAATCATTCCCTCACATCAGTTGGTTTTGTTGTGGTTTAAGGGGGAAGCACTGTGATATGGGAGAAGAACATTTGACAGTGATGAAGGAGATGCAGAATTTGTTTCCTTCTTTTGCTTTAAAGATTGTGTAATATTTGGCAAACCACTTTTCTACTCTACTTCTTTATTTCTATGTCTATAATGTTTGTTGTTATTGTTCAGTTACTAAGCTGTGTCTGACACTTTGTGATTCTATGGACAGCAGCACCCCAGGCTTCTCTGTCCTTCACTATCTTCAGGAATTTGCTCAAACTCATGTCCATTGAGTCAGTGCTGCCATCTAACCATCTCATCCCGTCATCCACTTTTTCTTGAGGTGTTTTTAAATGAATTCTAAGGTCTCACCCATTTCTAAAATTGATTCTTAATAAATATGACTTTCCATTGTGTTATTATTCTTCAAAAAATGGATTAGAAACAGTTTACCATTAAGAACTGGAAGTCAGAAATTAATTAGCAAGTTTATAATCCAAAGCTAGTTGCAAAAAACGCTTCAGCTTCATCTTTTGGACCAAATCAATGTTGTATTTGGGTTCGGTTGGTGAACAGTAGCTGTCTTTTAAAGATCACAGTTTTTGTCTTGGAGATCTTTTCCACTGACAGATCCTTCAGCCTCACCCACATATTTAAATGTACTTTGATCTCTCTTTGTTTTGCAGATTTCATTATGAAACAATCTGTGTGAACATTAGAGGTGCCAGACTGAAAAACTAAAAACTACAAAAATCTGGCAAAACTACACATGCAAAGTATTTAGCAGCTCAAATATGTTTACAGAGTCCTTGTTCAAAATTAGAATGATTGTTTTTTAATAATNATTATGAAACAATCTGTGTGAACATTAGAGGTGCCAGACTGAAAAACTAAAAACTACAAAAATCTGGCAAAACTACACATGCAAAGTATTTAGCAGCTCAAATATGTTTACAGAGTCCTTGTTCAAAATTAGAATGATTGTTTTTTAATAATTTCTTCACAAGTTCCAAATTAGCTTGTTATATTTCTTCTCTCTCCCATAAAGGAAAGAAGGCTGTTTTTTAATACCCACTTTCTTCCTTTGTAAGTACTATAGTTTTCAAGTCAAATTATTTTTCTCATATCTCCCTATAAAGATATAACCTTCATGGAACTGTCATCCAGGTCACTGAATGATGTGCTAGAGTAAGAAAGGAATTTGGTGATCTTTTTAACCCTTAAAAAGTAATATCTTAAAGCAAGTGTGTGTGTCTTAAAGCAAGTATGTTGCTCAGTCGTATCTGACTTTTTGTGATCCCATGGACTGTAGCCTACCAGGCTCCTCCATTCATGGGATTTTCCAGGCAAGAATACTGGAGTGGGATGCCATTTCCTTCTCCAGATGATCTTCCCCACACAGGGATCTAACCCAGGGCTCCCGCATTGTAAGCAGATGCTTTACCGTCTGAGCCACTAGGGAAGTCACTAAAGCAAGTACAGATAATCACTAAGTCAAAGTTATGATTATGTAATTTTTTTTCTTTCATTTTCAGTACCAAGTCTTGTTTGTGGCATTTCTATACTTCAGCACAGAATCCACATCTCTTAGTGTACTTTGAGCTTTCTCGTCACTTACCTCTCATTGATATCACTCCTTTAGAATTTCTTAGTTTGACTAACTTAGTTAGACTCTGATATGAATCTTTGCAATTTTGGCCACATTTCCTTGATTCTGATCAAAACATGTGTTGTTTCTTAGGGAATCATTTGTTAATGTTAACCAATATTTTAGGCTATTTTATCCTAGGGTATTAATGGCTAATAGCAGTTCAGGAAGGAGCTATCTCTGATAGTAGTAACAGCATTTCAACAGCAATGCTTTAATCAGGTGGACTGAGGATTGAAGACACTGTGGCCAAGAAATGTAGGCAACAGATTTATGGTAAGTCCCAGCTTTCCGTGATCCTCTATAATGTTTTGATACAGATTGATGCCTGTTTACCTATTCTCATGCTTACTCGTGTTATAAAAATATTTTTTTTGTTAATAAGAGGCACATCATTTACAGTATGATTTTTAGACTTTTAGAGGCACGCCCATCTATAGTATGATTAAAAGGAAAATACCAAATAGCTTTTTCTGTCTCTAAGACATCGACATGCTTTCAGACTTAGGGACAGCTGCTGCTGCTGCTACTGCTGCTAAGTTGCTTCAGTCGTGTCTGACTCTGTGTAACCCCATAGACAGCAGCCCACTAGGCTCTGCCGTCCCTGGGATTCTCTAGGCAAGAACACTGGAGTGGGTTGCCATTTCCTTCTCCAATGCATGAAAGTGAAAAGTGAAAGTGAAGTCACTCAGTTGTGTCCGACTCTTTGTGACCCCATGGATTGCAGCCTACCAGGCTCCTCTGCCCATGGGTTTCTCCAGGCAAGAGTACTGCGGTGGGGTGCTATTGCCTTCTCTGGAGACTTAGGGACTGGACATAGGCAAATATTGCTCAACAGATGTTTTATGTTTATACATTTATATGGTATTACTTTCTCCTTGTAAGTGAATCTAACATGTCACAAAAATGGCATGTAACATTTCTTAACAAGTTTCTTAATATATAGTGCTAGGCTATGATTGTTTGATATTTAATACTGATTTATGATTCATTTTTCTGTATACTGTATAATATAATGAAAAATGAACTATATTTTCTTTTTCCTATGTGTCAAATAATTTACTATATTTCATGAGTCTAAGGTGACATCAATTATTATGTATCATGACTGAGTGACTGAACTGAACTGAAACCATAATGAAACTTCCATTTAAAACATTTGAAATACTTTAAAACGTTATTTCACAAAATCTTTATAGTATACATTGGGACAAAGCTTTTTCCTTTTTAGGGATGTTGGGGGAATTCAGTGAACTTGTGGAAGATAATGAGAAAAACCTTTCAATCTGCATTAATAGTATGAACTAGAAACCTTTCAAACTGTGTTTTCTTCATTTGAGTTCAGTTCAGTTGCTCAGTCGTATCCGACTCTTTGTGACCCCATGAATCACAGCATGCCAGGCCTCCCTGTCAATCACCAACTCCCGGAGTTCACTTAGACTCACGTCCATCGGGTCAGTAATGCCATCCAGCCATCTCATTCTCTGTCATCCCCTTCTCCTCCTGCCCCCAGTCCCTCCCAGCATCAGAGTCTTTTCCAATGAGTAAACTCTTCACATGAGGTGGCCAAAATACTGGAGTTTCAGCTTTAGCATCATTCCTTCCAAAGAAATCCCAGGGCTGATCTTCAGTGTTTTCTTATATTCTCTTAATTTCTGTCTGTGGAATCTTGGAAATGTTGAAATTAGATTCTGTACTGGAAACACATGCACCTTTGGTGACATTGAGCCAGGCATATTTTGACACTTAATATGTAACTAAGGGTTTACTTCATTTGGATTTATATATTTATAGTAACATAACACAGTAACATTCCAATCGGGATTCTTTTCTTGGCCTTTGACTGCACAACATATTACTGTATATTAACTTCAAGAAGTTCTTTGCAAGATACTAATCATAGTAGTAATATTATTGGTTTGCAATGAATGATTCTACTGTTCTAACTTATTAACATATTTATATATTGCTCCAAACTAGACACAAGAAGAATTCAATGACACAGAACAAATCTTTGTAAAGGGAATCTAAATAGGGGGAGAAACAATATTTATCTACATGGGGAATTTCTGAAATGTGTGTTATTAAAAAAGTTAATTCCCCTTCTGAATAAATGATATTTGATTTTCATATTAGCATACTAGTTTGAACAGCTGCACAAAAGTGCTCAAATGAAAATAAGAAAAAAGTTTCATATCTGAATTTTGCTTTCAGATTGACAGGTGTTGAAGATCCCAAGATATACACATCTTATTGGAAGAAGCATTTTGTTTGGGATACACAAATGTGTATTATAGTAGTCAACATTTTAATAATTATAATGTTTTCACATATGTTAGATTAAAATCATGAAGGGGGGAAAAGTAGCCCTCTGACTGCATGGGTAACCTGTAACAAGCAAATCACTGGACAAGCTCATTTACCAGACAGATGATCCAGGGTTATCAAAGAAGAATTTCATATTTCTATGTGTATAAGTGTGTTTTAAAGAAAAGTTGATTGTTGAAGAGAATAAAGCTGTAGTGAATATTTGTTTGTCTTTTTTGTGTAGAGGAAGGAAATACAACCATTTTAGGTATATGAGAATTTGGCTCTAAAATTAAGAGTTTTAGAATTCAGCTATTAATTCTTGGCCTCTGTAAGATGGTAATAGTACTGTATGTGTAATTAGTTACTAAGGATCATTGTTTAGAGTCTATAATAAGACATATAACTGTATAACAATAATATCTGCATTATACATTGATCAATGAAAAGCATTTTAAATGTAACTTAGAAAATGAGTTAAATAGATTGCTTTAATGATGTAAATTAGTTTTATCCTATGTTCATCTATAAATATTATATTTTGTCATTTTAAGGTGTGTTTAAATGTTATGAATTATACAAAACTTTGGTTTCGTTTTGGTTGCCATTTTGTGTTTTGCTTCTTAAAAGTTAGGTGAGCAAGAAGATGACCAAGGAAAAAATGAAACAGTTCCCTGAATCAGCTGACTCTCCTGCCCTATTCTGCCTAACAACTTGATAAGTGATTGAAGTAATATTGCTTTGCTTCCTGTGTTACCTCACCTTGTTTCTCTGTGCTTGGCAGTATTCTTAGATAATTTATTCTTTTATTCTCTTATCCACTTATTCATCTTTTCAGCAAATGTTTATCAGGTGGTGCTGCATGTTGGCTGCTGTGCTTGGCTCTAAGGATATAGAAATGAACAAAGCAGACACTGACCCTGCTCTCGGGAACTTTCTGCTTTGTGGAAAAGAGAGTCAGTTAAATAGTTTAGCCACAGAGTAGGTGAAAAATGAGATGATAGTAGATTGCGCTATGCTGTGGAAGCAGATAGCACAAGAGACACTTAACTAAGCTTGGAGAATTTGGGAAAAGCTTCAATTTTTGTTCATATCACCCAATTATTTGATCATCTGTAAGCTTATATTTGGTTAGACATTTCAGATAGTATTAGTTTCCTATAGTTGCTATGATAAATTGTCACTAATTTATTGCCCTGAAGCAACAGAACTGTATTCACTGATAGTTCTGGAGGCCAGAAGTTCAAAATGAGTCCATCAAACTGGGAGAAAACTAAAGTGTCAACAAGGTCAGACTTCCTAGGAGAACTCAATAGGAGAATCTGTTTTCTTGCTTTTCTAGCTTCTAGAGATGCAACTCCTGTATTTCTTGACCCATGATTCCTTCTTCCACCCTTAAAGCCATGGTAACACCACCTTCTCTTCTATAGCAAACTTCCTCTGCCTCCTTCATGTAAAGATACTGGTGATTATATTTAGTGTCTACCCGAATAATCCAAAATAATCTCACAAATTTAACATTTTTAACTAATCACATCTGCAAAATTTCTTTCACCATACAAAATAATATTCATAGGTTCTCAGGGTTAGGACATGGATATTTTGGAAGCTACTACTCAGCCTATCACACTGTCCCATCCAAAATTAGTATTCATTGGATGGCCTAGTATTTTTTCATGGCCTAGTCCCTTGGCCATTCATCTGAAACTATCACACCATTTTTTGTTAATCAGCTATACCCCAATACAAAATAAAAAGTTAAAAAATAGTTAAATACTCATTACATAATTGTCTGAATATGTAATCTAAGATAGTTCTTATAAATTATATGATCAGATATTTTATACTTATTTTAGAAAAGAAGGCCATTCTTTAGGAAGTACTAAATATTTAGTGAAGTAATAAAATTATATTTCATAGTATTATATTTTGCATGAAACTCAAAACTGGCCTACATCGGATAACTACTGCATGTATAGTGATAGTATATGGACAGGATTTACACCTCTGAGTCTCCTGTTTGTCTTATACAGCAGTTTGTAGCCCTTCATGCCCATCTTAACCTGAGTCTCACGTACACAGATATATCACTTCATGAAAAGAAAAAGAATTATTCAGTTGGCTTTGAAATGCTTATATGTCCAGATCTCTGGAGAGCAAACCTGTGCTTCCTATATATCATCAGTACTACTTTGGCCTAAACAGTGGTTAGGCCTTGGTAGCCTGCTGTTTAGTTCCTTTCTCCTGGGCTCTTCCTCTGTAGTTGTGGTCACAGAGAACAATTCTTCCAGAAAGGAAAGGAACCTACCAGCCAAAAGGAATGCAAAGAAGGGGAGTATATCAAGAGAAAAGTTATTCAAGAGAGGGGAGAGTATGTTACTTTTCTAACATACTGTTACAGTTATCTTTAAAATCCCCTTTTTATCCAAAAGAAGCTCCACCTACTAGTACAAAGCCTGATAATGTTGATCTATTGACCAGTGATCTTTTTTTCACCCTAAACCTAGGGAAGGAATAAAATGAGGTAATTGGGAAAGAAAAGTGTTAAGGACTTCCAAATGATAGGTCATGTAGTCAAAACTTGTGAAAACTTAGGGGTAAAGTAGAATATAAAGACATTACATCCCAAACTACATGAAGGAACCCCCAATTTTTGAGGGGTAAGGTAATAGTATAAGAAAAATTAGAGTGGAGATAATGCCTGAAGAAAAAGAGATAAATGAACCAACAATTATTGAGTCCCATTATCTTTCAGAAAATCTGCTTGATTCTTTTCCTTCAGTGATTCTGTTTGGGTAGTGATTTCTCTTTGCTGTAGAAAGAATTGAGGCTGTGAAAAGTAAATTGATTTTCCAAGGTAATTCAGGTAGTGAATGGCAGTGCTCGTATTTAAAGTCTAGTTTGTCTGAATCCAAAATCCATTGCCTTTTTGATATCCCACCCCTTTCCAGGGTGTCTGAGTTTGTTATTTCATCACAGAATTACATGGAAGAAATGGAAGAATAATTCTTAAAATGTCAAATCATTCTCCTATAAAGGATTTTTCCACAGCTGTGGAAATAGGGCCTTATAGAATGTGAACCGGATCCATGGAAAATACATCTTAACTCTACTCTCTTTCCTTTCCCTGCTGAGTTTCTAGTAGAAAATGAGTGTATATTGCTTTTCTGTTGATATTCATGGTGCTTTATTTCTGTAGGATAATCTCACATAAATAATCTTTCTTTCACATTTGGGGTAGGTTTAATAGCATTAGTTCTAAAAGATTTTGCTCTTCTAACTAATGCAACCTGCATAGGTGTAAGTTAAATTAGTTTAGCTGCTGCCAGAATGTGATCAGCTCTTAATGAGTGGTCTACAGATTTTCTTTTTTACCTGAAAGATTGATTCTCTCATTCTTTTTCTGAAAATTAGAAAGCTCTTATAATTTCATTTGCATGTTGAGATTTTCTATTATGACTTGTATTTAATTTAGCACACTAAAATATGAAGCAAATCTGTTCATTTAACCTGCTGGTGCCTGAGCCAGTATCTCCTGTCTCTGCAGGAAGAGATATCATACCTTCATGTGTGCATGTGCTTGAGAGCAAGTGTTTGATTATAGTTCTTATTAATATAAATCAAAATCTACAAAGAAAGCCTCTTCTATTCCTGCAATTCATATTTATATAAATAGAAAAGTAATGGATTTTCAGAAAGGTCCAATAGTTTGAGCTTCTAGAACTATCCTGAGTATAAGACCGGATTGAAATATTTCAAGGTGTTTTGGAGTGGGTGTTGATAAAGTGTTTCTATGTTTGCTGGGTGCCTCTGAGCTGGTAGATTCATACCAATAAAGGCAGAAGCCAGGAATAGTTATAATACGCTTAATTAACTCTAAGCTTATTTAATACCATGGTCCAGATGAACTCTAGATAAGGAGGCATAATACATATAGCTCATTAAAAAATAATTTGGATTTCCCTAATCTATATTTGCATAAAGTTCAGGTCCTTGTCCTGAAGGTATTAATTATTTTCTAATATTATTGTTGAAAAATGGATGCCAAAGAAAAAAATGGTAATTAGAAGAATGCTGGCTAACATCATTCAATTTCACATAACATACTCATGCCAATTATGCCGTGAGATTTCTTTGTTTGAGGAAACATCCTTTTATGAGAGGATTTTGATAAAAAATAAATAAATAAATTAGATCTTGGCTGAGAGCCATTAAAAAAACCAATAAACAAAATTAACCTATTTGTCTCTGTTTATATAAATTGGAAAGGTACTTGCTAGTGCCTTTGTGTTTCCATAGGGAACAGGTTANTAAGGTCCATCTAGTCAAGGCTGGTTTTTCCTGTGGTCATGTATGGATGTGAGAGTTGGACTGTGAAGAAGGCTGAGTGCCAAAGAATTAATGCTTTTGAACTGTGGTGTTGGATAAGACTCCTGAGAATCCCTTGGACTGCAAGGAGATCCAACCAGTCCATTCTGAAGGAGATCAGCCCTGGGATTTCTTTGGAAGGAATGATGCTAAAGCTGGAACTCCAGTACTTTGGCCACCTCATGCGAAGAGTTGACCCATTGAAAAAGCGTCTGCTGCTAGGAGGGATTGGGGGCATTTGGAGAAGGGGATGACAGAGGATGAGATGGCTGGATGGCATCACGGACTTGATGGATATGAGTCTGAGTGAACTCCGAGAGATGGTGATGGAAAGGGAGGCCTGGTGTGCTGCGATTCATGGGGTCACAAAGCGTCAGACACAACTTAGTGACTGAACTGAACTTTGGTCTTTCTTAAACCTTTCTTGCATCTTCTAAATCCTTGTCTCCAGGATATTTATTTATAACTCCATTTTATTTTTCAAGATTTTGGATCATTTTCACTACCATTATTTGGAATTTTTATCAGTTTGATTCCCTATCTCTTTCTATTTTGTTTGGTTTGGTGGACATTTATCCTGCTCCTTTACCTGCTGGGTATTCCTCTGCCTCTTCATCTTTTTTATATTGCTGTGTTGGGGTAGCCTTTCTGTATTGTGGCAGTTTGCAGCGTTCTCTTTATTGTGGAGATTCCTCGCTGTGTGTGGGGTTGTACGGGTGGCTTGTCAAGGTTTCCTGGTTAGAGAAGCTTGTTCTGGTGGGTGGAGCTGTATTTCTTCTCTTTTGAGTGCAATGAAGTGTACAGCAATGTGTTATGAGATGTCAGTGGGTTCGGAGTGACTTTGAGCAGCCTGTATAATGAAGCTGAGGGCTGTGTTCCTGTGTTGCTGGAGAATTTGTTTGGTATGTCTTACTCTGGAACTCATTGGTCCTTGCGTGGAGCTTGGTTTCAGTGTAGGTATGGAGGCATTTGATGAGCTCCTTTCAATTAATGTTCCCCGGAGTCAGGAGTTTTCCGGTGTTTTCAGGATTTGGACACAAGCCTCCTGTTTCTGGTTTTCAGCCTTATTTTTACAGTAGTTTCAAGACTTGTCCATCTATACAGCACCATTGATAAAGCATCTAGGTTAAAGATGAAAAGTTTCTCCACAGTGAGGGACAACCAGGGAGGTTCACAGAGTTACATGGAGAAGAGAAGAGGGAGGGGGTAGCTAGAGGTGACTGGAATGAGATGAGGTGGAATCAAAAGAGGAGAGAGCAAGCTAGCCATTAATCACTTCCTTATGTGTGCTCCACATTCTGGACTGCTCAGAGATGTTCACGGATTTATTCAGAGAAGAGAAGCAGAAGGAATGGGACAGAGGTGGCCACGTGAATAAAGGGAGGAATCAAAAGGAGAGAGACAGATCCATCCAGTAATCAGTTCCCTAAGTGTTCTCCACCATCTGGAACACACAAATAGATTAACTGAATTGGGTAGAGAAGAAAAGGGGGAGGAGGGAGATAGAGGCGAACTAGTGGAGAAAAAAGATATTCCAAAGGGGGAGAAAGCAGTCAAGCCAGTAATCTTGCTCCCAAGTAAAAATGGGTACTGAAGAATGGTCTCTTAAAGGTACAAAATTAAAAGACTATAGTAGAAGTTGGATTTTCAAAAATACAATATTAGTGGAAAAAAGTCATAAAAATTATATATAGATATAGATATAGTTTATAAAAATGAAAATGAAAGGAGTAATAGGGGACTTAATTTTTTTTTAATTAAAGAATGATACTAAAATATATCTGAGACTTTCTCTGGTGTTATTGTGGGGTCAGTTCATTTTCGAATAGTTCCTTGGTCTGGTTTATATTTCTCAAGATCTATAGACCCCTTTCTATGTAGTCGGTGCTAACTACAAGGTTTTAATCTATTACACCTGTGACTTCCAAGGAGGTTCTCTCTGTTTTAGCTTCTTCTGTTTGCTGGTCTCTTCAGTATCTAATTTCCACTCTGACACAAGGGGACGGTGGTGAACACTTTTTTAGGCTCACTTGTTTAGTCGTGCTGTGGGGAGGGAGGGACATTGCAAACAAATAACGCTGGCATGTGCTTGCAGTGTCTCAGCCACACTGTGTTTGCCCCCACTCACAGCGTATGTGCTTTCCCAGTCTACACTGTTTAGGTTCTAGTTTCCTCTGCCAGGAACTGTCTGTAGCCATCCCTGGGTTGTATGCACTTTCCAGGTCTAAGCTGCTCAGGTTCAGGAACTCTGATAGTCCTCAGAGGCACAGACTCGGTTGGGCCTGTATTTTGTGCCCTTCCCTGATCTGAGCAGCTCAGGTGACCAGGTGTTTGGTGAGCACAGTCGCTGTGACATTGCCTCCCCCATCCCTGCCGCTAGGTTTTCTGGGTGTACAACCAGCGCACCGTCTCAGGCAGATGTTGACCATCCAGAATCCCAAGAAGTCAACAAAGCCTGCTTGCAGTTTGGCAGATAATGCCTCTCTGGGGCTGCAATCATCCCCCTCCAGCTCTTGCTGCCCTCGCCTGCCTCTCACTGGAGGAGAATAGGCTGATCTGCAGCCAACTAGCTCTGCTCAGTACTTTGTTCTGTGAGTGGGCCTGATGGTGTCTTAGGTTAGGGCTTTTCACGTAGCTCTCGTCAGTCTTTTGTTTTGTGAGCAAACCTGGCAGTGTCTTAGAGCTTTGCGCGTGGTAACCATCCAACAGTCTGGTTTGCTATTCCAAGTTAGTTCCCTCAGATTGCCCTTGGGGCATTCAGACCTGGTCCTTACTCTAAACAATGCAGCCCGAGCCTCCCTGCCCTCGCTTGCTAGTGGCGAATGCAGGTGTCCGCGCTGCTTCTCTGCTGGGGGAGTTACCATTGGGCACGTAATCTGTGGGTTTTAATTATTTATTTATTTTTCATCCAGGTCATGTTGCCCTCTGTGGTTCCAAGGCTCGCCACAGACTCAGCAGTGAGAGTGTTTCCTGGTGTTTCGAGACTTCTCTCTTTTTTAAGACTCCCTTCCTGGGACAGAACTCCATCCCTACCTCTTTTGTCTCTCTTTTTGTCTTTTATATTTTTTCCTATCTCATTTCAAGGACAATGGGCTGCTTTTCTGAGTGCCTGATACCCTCTGCCGGCATTCAGAAGGTGTTTTGTGCAATTTACTGTTTTCAAATGTTCTTTTGATGAATTTGTGCGACAGAAAGTGGTCTCCCCATGCTATTCCTCCACCATCTTAGGACCACCCCCTAGATTTTACTTTAGAATTGTCCAATAGTCTGTATCAAATGATACATTTTGCTTATTTTACCAGATTTGTAGACTTTAAATTTTACTAATAATATGCATGTTAAACTTTGAGTACTATGTTGCATTGGGTGGTACGTTTGTTGCACATACATGATTTCTTTTACATGTAAGAAAGTAATTCTGGAAAGGGACTAAAAAATAGAACATCTTAAAAATTAAAGAATCCTGAATGTCATTCCGTTGTGACCCCTCAATACTGCATATGAGAAAACTAAGACCCTGACAAATAAAGTGTTTTGCACAGGTACATATATCAGACCTAGAAACTCAAATATGTTTTTTGAAATTCAGAATATCAATTACTGTCCATGTGAATTAAGTTAGTTACAACTAAATGGTGCCCAGAGCAGCACATATAAATGTCTTAGCTTTCAGGTAAGTTTTGCCTTTTCACTGAGTCAAAAAGTTCTGATTAAAAATCATTGTTTATATAAACAATTGACAAAGGTCAATCTCGTCAAAGCTATGGCTTTCCCAGTCGTCATGTAAGGATGTGAGACTTCTACTGCAAAGAGAGGTAAGCACCCAAGAATTGAGGCTTTTGAACTGTGGTGTTTGGAGAAGACTATTGAGAGTCCCTTGGACTGCAAGGAGATTCAACCAGTCAATCCTAAAGGAAATCAGTCCTGAATATTCATTGGAAGGACTGATGGTGAAGCTGACACTCCAATCCTTTGGCCCCCTGATGTGAAGAACCAACTCATTGGAAATGATCCTGGTGCTGGGAAATATTGAAGACAGGAAGAGAAGGGAGTGACAGAGGATGAGATGGTTAGATGGCATTACTGACTTGATGGACATGAGTTTGAGCAAGCTCCAAGATTTGGTGATGACAGGGAAACATGGTATGCTGTAGTCCATTTGGTCACATGAAGTTGGACATGAATGAGTGACTGAACTGAGTGCATATATAGGGAGGCTAGAAAATGGTACTGATTAATTTATTTGCAAGGTAGTAATGGAAATACAGACAGAGAACAGACTTATACACATGGGGAGAGGGGAGGAGAGGGTGAGGTGTATGGAGAGAATAACATGGAAACTTATATTGCCATATGTAGAATAGATAACCAAAGGGGATTTGTTGTATAATTCAGGGAATTCAAACAGGCGTTTGTATCAATCTAGAGGGATGGGATGGGGAGGGAAATGGGAGGGAGTTTGAAGAGGAAGGTCATATATATACTTATGGCTGATTCATGTTGATGTTTGACAGAAAGCAATAAAATTATATTAAGCAAATAACCTTCAGTTGAAATACAAATAAATAAAGCCAAAAGGCCCTTGAAAAGTACATTCAAACATATTTATTATATGAATGAATAAAGGATAAGACCACGTATAGACCTAAGGTTCAGTTCAGTCCAGTTGCTCAGTCGTGTCCGACTCTTTGTGACGCCATGAAGTGCAGCACTCCAGGCCTGCCTGTCCATCACCAACTCCCGGAATTCACTCAGACTCATGTCCATCGAGTCAGTGATGCCATCCAGCCATCTCATCCTCTGTTGTTCCCTTCTCGTCATGCTCCCAATCCCTCCCAGCATCAGAGTCTTTTCCAATGAGTCAACTCTTTGCATGAGGTGGCCAAAGTGGCTGGAGTTTCAGCTTTAGCATCATTCCTTCCAAAGAAATCCCAGGGCTGATCCCCTTCAGAATGGACTGGTTGGACCTCCTTGCTGTCCAAGGGACTCTCAAGAGTCTTATCCAATACCACAGTTCAAAACCATCAATTCTTTGGCACTCAGCCTTCTTCACAGTCCAACTCTCACATCCATACATGACCACTGGAAAAACCATAGCCTTGACAAGACGGACCTTAGACAGAAAAATAATGTCTCTGCTTTTGAATATACTATCTAGGTTGGTCATAACTTTTCTTCCAAGGAGTAAGCGTCTTTTAATTTCATGGCTGCAGTCACCATCTGCAGTAATTTTGCAGCCCCAAAAAATAAAGTCTGACACTGTTTCCACTGTTTCCCCATCTATTTCCCACGAAGTGATGGGACCNGAAAATATCTAAGGTCACAGCATTGTGTACTTAAAGTCATGAAGATAGGAAGCAGAGAGTCAGAAGTACCATCTGAATAATACAAGGTTTCTGAGACAAGCAGAGAGGTTGCTGTCTGTAAAGTTCAGATAAGCAACTAATCAATATGGCAAATGGTAACTTATTAATAGTAACAGATAGGATTTTTGCTGGACAGTGACACATACAAGACTGTCAGTAATGATGAATATGAGCCAATGTGTGTCAAGCACAGAGGAAAGCTTCAGATGAGGTCTCCTTGACAACAACTGGAAGGAGGTCCTTTTAATCTAGAGTATTGAAAGCTGTTTTTGTTTGTTTCTTGTTTTTCTTTCCTCATACACAAACTTACCTGATATAATTATTACATAAACTTTAAAAAGTAAACTAAATTTTATACATTTTGGAGGAGGAGACAAATTAGCCTTAGGCAAAGCATGTGCATTTTCCACTTCCAGGAATCAAATTTAGTCACATAGTCATGTAGCAATGCAAGAGACCCAGGTTTGATCCCTGGGTTGGAAAGATTTCCTGGAGAAGCAAATGGCTACCCTGTCCAATATTCTTTACTTGGAGAATTCCATGGACAGGGAAACTGGCAGGCTACAGTTAATGGGTTCACAGAGAGTCAGACATGATTGAGCAACTAACACTTTCAGTAATGACAAAATATTTACTAGATGGAACTTTTAGAATCTGGAGTGCCCAGAATGGAAGTTTCTCCTACCATGAAGGAAAACATGAGGCAAACAACAATTTTATTGCAGGTGAAAATTTAAATCTGTTTTATAGATATAATCCTCTTGTCTAGATTTGCCCTAGAGAAGAAATACACCCCTGCCTTTTGTCTACTGGGTATTGGTACTGTCTCGAAGCTTGCTTGGAAAATAAAATGTATAACAATATCCACTGTCGGCTTATATTGTGTTAACACTATGGGAATACAGAATGTAAGGAAAATGGATTTAAAAATGTATCTGTGCTTACGTTCTAATTTTGGAGACTTAAGGTTGTGTCATCCAAAGATGGCCACAGCCATGCCGCTCATCCTGTGTGCTCGTCTGCAACGTGACTTTGCCACTCTCTCATCAAGATAAAGAGTCTCTCATCAACATATATGATAGGAGGTTTTCAAAGCAGGAAATGGCAATCAGTTAGAGTCTGTGGGTTACGGAAGAACAAATACTGTTTGGAGAAAGTATATTAGAGATAGCCCATCTTATTTCATTTGAGTTTTTTTTTTTTTTTTTTTTAAATTTATTTATTTATTTATTTTTGAATTTAACTTTACAATACTCTATTGGGTTTNGAAGAACAAATACTGTTTGGAGAAAGTATATTAGAGATAGCCCATCTTATTTCATTTGAGTTTTGATTTGAACATTCCTTTTTTATGGTTAATGGTTTAATATACTTATTTTGATTTACATTAATGAACTAAGAGGATGTTCACATACCCCAGAGAGATTATATTATTTTAAGAAGTCATATTTTTTTCTAATAGGCTAAGCACTACTTGGGGATGTTGACTTATGAGAGAAAAATCAGAGTTAACAGTGTACTATGTAATATGAAGAGGTAAGACAGATGAATATGATTCTGATGAGCCTAGAACCTTAATACTGGTTAGATTCCAGAGAAATATAGACTTATAAATTCTTCCCATCAGAAACACATAAATCTTCTTTATGTTCTCCCACTGCATTATTAAGGTACTTCCCGGTGGTAAGAAACAAATATGTTTGGATCTCTACTCATGATGTAAGTTCATTATAGGTTTATAGGAAAAGAAGGAAAGCCTAAGAAGTTGCTTCAGTAACCAAACATCCAGGCCTAACACAGGCCTTAGAATGTCCTCAGAAACTTTTAGTTGGCCCATTAGAGACAGAGTCCACTGCTCCTTTTCGAGTCAACTTGCTGTTCCATTTCCTTCTCTACTTTCACTTGTGACCATTTCTTGCTTTCCTATTTTTACCTTCTGACTTCTGTTTACTTATGATATCCACTTTCTCATAGTCTTGCTTATTTACTTATTTCTGTGGATCTCTTAAATTCCTTTACTCTCTGATATTTCTCTAACTGCATTGGATGGTCAAAGCCAATTTTAGTGTGATCTTAATAAGTTCAGAATACTCAAGTTAAGACACGATCTACTCTGCTGGCCAACTTTTCACAACTTCATTCAGTCGAAAACTATGAATATGGACAAAACTCAGGGTCATGATCAGCTCTTCAGAACTCTACTATGCAGTTCATTGTTAATTATTCTCAGCTGATATGTTCTGATCTTAAAAATGATAATGGGGTATTTATCATAAAATATGATAGCTGAAAACATAGGGAAAACAATGGTTCTGAGAGGTCAAATTCTGAAACAAGTCACCTTTCTTCTGCTTTGCTTAGTCTGGCCATTCTTACACAGAGGTGATAAATGGTATCTGAATGTACAGCATTTAAATGAATGTGTCCCATCTTTTGGAGTCAGTAACTATTTAATATGGTACTGTATTCATTACAATTTATTTTAAATCTCTCACCTTTTTGTGTGTGTTCCTTGTTGTTAACAATATAATTGAGAGATCAAAAGGATTATCTCTGAGGACAGAATAAAAATTTTAATGGTTGGCCAATAGTCCTCAAGGCAAGAGTATTCTTATTTTAGCACTTGGCTCTTCTGTTGTAAACTCTGCATTTGAAAGAATCAGGCCACAGTGTAGAGTTGACATTCTTTCTTTCTTTCTTTTTTATTTTTTCTGGTTCATCGGTTATAAGAAAATGAAGGGCAGCTTCAACAGTTCCATGCTGTCATTATTGATGTATTCAATACCATCTGGAGAGTTGGCTTTGGCAGTTACTTTGTAAGATTGACTAACCAAAGTCCTTTTATACATCTGGAGAGAATTCTGAGAAGAAATTACTGATTGAAAGGAGGGAGTGGCATATTTCCTGAAATATTTTTTAAATAGCGTTGAGTGGAGTTCAAACTTAGCTTATTTTAGGAATTTCAGACAGAAGATAGTTTTTGAACTGAGACCTGCCTCCATTGATTGAAAACTTACTAAATACCATGTACCAAAGTAAATATTTAACTTACTGTTCTCATCATACTCCATCAAAGTTTTAGGAGCTGGTATTATTATATTTTTACACTAATAATTATTATTCAGATAAAGTCATTGTCCTAAAGAATTTAGTTCATGTGGCCAAATTCAAATAACTAGTAAGTAGCTACATGTTTGACATGTATAGAAATCCTTTACAGTTTTTCATGAAAACTAAAGATTCTGAAAGTGGATGTTGGATTGCTGTCCAAAACTTAAAGTCTAATATCTTGAATACTGATATAGACAAAATGGATAATAGACTCTCCTATTCACCCTACTCCCTCATATAAACTAGGAAAGCAAGACTGGAATAGTTTAAATGATGTGCACAAAGTCTTAGAACTAATAGTTGACAAACTAGGGGCCAGAATCCTGATATTATGGCCCAGACTCCTTTCTGTAACACACAGATGTCTGTTGAAATTAAATCTTCAAATTTGAAGAATATTTGGTGGCTCAGGTGGTAAAGAATCTTCCTACAATGTTGGAGACCTGAGTTCAATCCCTAGATTGTGAAGATCCCCTGAAGAAGGAAATAGCTATCCATTTCAGTATTCTTGCCTGGAGAACTCCATGGACAGAGGAGCCTGGCAGGCTACAGTCCATGGGTTCACAAAGAGCTGGACATGACTCAGTGATTTTCACTTTTTTCTCTCTTCTCTTTTATCTTTAGAACCAAATATCAAGGATGGACACATGGAACTTGAGATCTGTCAGTTTCTTCTCACTGGTTAAGAGAAAAATAGGTTGAGTAGTTTTGAATCTCACACACTTGTTATTGGTGTAGGTGTATACACATGTTGGGGAGAAGAAGCTATAGTCATATATAAGTGATCAAATAATCGAAAGTGAGATAAAGTTGAGAGTCAGAGGAGATGCCCACTGGACTTGATGCTGAGAAATAGCAAGCATAAATTGAGATAGTCTTGGGCAAACTGAAACATGGGTTTCTATGCATTGGGAAATAGGGTTAATCAGGAAGTCCTAATGATTTGTAGGGGTTGAGCTAAACCATAGGCCAGTAATTAACATGTAACTGTGCCTTTGCTCCCAAGGTCCCACCCCTATCTTCTAGGAGAGAGATTCCATATGTATCTATTGGTTAATGTCAAGTTCCTACCTTGCCTTTTCTCTTCTCTCATGTCAGTTATGAAAGAATTTGTTTCCATTAGAGTGACCCTTCATTTTGATAGTATACACCATATCATTAATTTGACTGTTATGCAGCTGATTTAAAGATTTATTTTATGGATTTCCTTGACCTTTGTAAATTCATTCTATTTTAGCTAAGCAAGGGCCTTAAAGACTTTTTCTAATCTGTTCTCCAAAAAGTTAGTCTCAGTTTTTTTCAGTGTCTCTGTTTCAACTTGTGAGTTTCTAGGTTCTTGAAGATAAGAAACTAATTGTTATAAGTTGAATTGTATCCCACCAGTAAATTCCAATGTTAAACCCCAAATCTCAGAACCTTAGAATGTGAACTGTATTTTCAGATAAGGTCCTTAGAGAGGTGATTAAATGAATATGAGGTCTTGTAGGTAGGCCCTAATTTGATCTGACTAGTATCCTTATAAGACAGGAAAATTTGGACACATGAAAAAACACTAGAAATGTGTGTGTGTGTCTGTATAGAGAAGAGACCATGTGAGTACACTGTAAGAAGGCAGCCATCTGCAAATCAAGAAGAAAGTTTTAAGAGGGAAACCAGCCCTACCAATACCTTGATCTTGGACTGCTAGCCACCAAAACTGTGAGGAAATAATTCTTGTTATTTAAGTCATCCACTCTGTGGTACTTTATAGCAGCCTTAGCAAGCTAATACATGAATTATCATCTGTTACTGCTTTTCTTAAAAAAATCAATTTGTGTACTCTTTCTTTTCATTTCTAGATCCACAAACTCCTTCTTAGCCTAGTTTTACTAGAACAGTTCTTCCTATTTTACCCCATGTTTATCCTTCCAGTGTTATTAAAGTATTCCCAGCAAGAGTGAAGCATTCAACAAATTCATATATTGTATATTAAACAAATAGTCCTTGAATTCTTACTATGCTTCAGGCACTTTTCAAGCATTATGGTGGATCCCAGGATGCAATTTGACTTTAAAAATCATTAAAAATGATAATATCTAAAGATTAGATATGTATAGGTGTTACAGCTATTTTCTGGCACCCATTATTTAGCATATGATAGTACTTTCTTTATGACAACTATATTTTAAGGGAGGGAAGCCCATGTATTAAAAAATTAAAAACAATGCTTTTTAAAAAGTTAGATTTAAAAATTACTCTGAAATGCTTTTTCTTTAAATATAGAAATTACTACATTTATTTAATGATTCTTATGTGCAAAAATTAGCTTCTAGTTAGTTTGCTGTTCTTTATTTTAAAAAGTCAAAATTGGAACCTCTGTTTCAGGTGCTTTTATGTGGTAGATGTCCTTAGATGTTGTTGGAAGGTAAGAGCGTTTAGCTGTCCATTGGCATAATTATAATATGGAAACCTTGATGAAGTTATCAATATTTCATTGAAAATAGCTGTTGTAAGAACATTTTTTCCCATTTAGCTCGAGATGACAAAATCAGTCTTGAATCTGCCTGGCTTGGTAAGTTTCAGGGATACAATGATTGCTCGTTGTCCTCTTCTGTTGTGTTCTGCAATGGAAAAAGTATGAGCTAATCATTTGGTAGTCTTGTAGCACTTTAGCTGTCTCTGGGTAAAAGTGACTTTCTAAGTTAATGTTCTTTTCTTATTAACAAATGTCAGAAACTGAGATAAGGAGAGAGCTTGAGGTTGGAATTTTCTTCCCACAGGAACATATCTCTTAGTTCTTATGGGTTTAGCACACTTTTAATATTTTAATGAAGGCTTTTCATGTGCCTATGCTATTTAATATTCCAAATTAAGGTTCTATTCTCTTCCTGATATGCACATGTAACTCTCATTATGCACCATCAAGAGGAGTGTGGTAGAAAAAGCCTCTATCTGCATGGAACAGCACATGCCTTAAGCACAGAAGGTCAACAATTGTGCTTTGACTAAGCTAAGGCTTCTTAATGAGAGCTTCAATGCTTCAGTAAGTGTTTTACATTTTAGTCAAAGCACCAGACTTGGATAATGATAAGTTTCAATATGTTCTCAGTCAAAAATAATTTCATAGTTATTCTAACGTCATTCTTCACTTCCAAAGAAACAACACATGTGATCCGCGATGTAAGGGTTACCTCAGGATTTTCAGAAAAGCACAGACTTAAGTTTAATGGCTAGCATAACTGGGTTCTAACTGCAACAATATTTCCATTTAGACCCAAATGACCTAAATTTGCTGGTTTCTAAAGACTGGTGGTCTACCACTAGGAGAGAGAGTTAAAAATCTAGAAGTTATTTGGCTATCTTAACCAATAGTTGATTAAATGAAAAAAAATGACGAGGATAAGAATTACTTAAGGGGGAAATATTTCAGCAATATATTGCAATTTCTAGGGATGAATAAAAGAATGTGTTTGGGCCAGCTACAACTTGAGAAAATTTTATTTTTAGTACAATTTCCAGACTTTTTTTGGCCTTCCAGAAAAAATAATCAGAAATATTTCTCTATTCTACCCACTTAACAGTGTTAGTATGGTCCTGAGAGAGCTGCTTCTATTTATTATTCTGAACATGGAAAGTATCTGAATCTTTCATTCAAAGAAATCATATCCCTTACTTACGAACAATTAAGGAATAGATGTAAATGTCCACCTGTCTATTAAGAAATGTTGAATTGACTCAATCTTGGAGAAAACTGCTAAAAAGGACAAACTAATATATATTTGAGAGAGTCTAAGCTAGATATTTAGAAATCAGATTATATCCCCAGAAGTACCACAATTGGAACATAATTGTTCTAAGATAAGGCACTGCTCCCAAGTGCTAAAAAGGCCAAAAGGACCCAGGGGATTACAAAACACATACCCCTGATTTTATAATGAGGAAGTGGAAGGCTCTCTGGCTTATCATGNATCCCCAGAAGTACCACAATTGGAACATAATTGTTCTAAGATAAGGCACTGCTCCCAAGTGCTAAAAAGGCCAAAAGGACCCAGGGGATTACAAAACACATACCCCTGATTTTATAATGAGGAAGTGGAAGGCTCTCTGGCTTATCATGAGTTATTACCTGTTCATGCCTTACTGTGAATTTTATCAGATCCTTATAAAAGGTGTGTATGTGTGTGCTCAATCTCTCAGTCATGTCTGACTCTGACTATAGCCTGCTAGGCTCCTCTGTCCATGAAATTTTCCAGATAAGAATACTAGAGTGGGATCCTACTCCAACCCAGGGATTGAACACATGTCTCCTGCATCTCCTGCATTGCAGGTGGATTCTTTACTGCTGAGCCACCAGGGAAGCCCTTTACAAAAGATAACTGGCTATAAATGTTTTGTTAGTGGAAAGGTTGTTTAGAAGCTGAAGGTAACAGCTACTTGGGATGTGTTCCTATATACATAAACCACCACAAAACTTAGGAATATAAAGCTACAACCACTTTATTATGTTCATGGAATGATTTAATGACAGGGTGTGATTCAAATGTTTAAAAGCTGAAAGAGGTGGGGCTGGAGGATCCGTCTTCAAGATTGTTCAGTTCACTGCCTGGCACCTAGACTGAGATGACAGATGAATGGAGTTCAGCTAGGACTGTTGATTGGTGGATCTATTTGACTCCGCTCCAGCATAGCAGTCTTATAATAGATTTGTTAAACAGTTGCTTAGGGCTCTAAGAGCAAGTGTTCCAGTAAAAAGATGGAAATTACATGGACTTTTGGACTTTTTTATGGCCTAGCTTTGGAAGTCACTTAGAGTATTACTCTGGTCACAGTAGGCACAACCTTGACCACATTCAAGAGATGAGAACTTGGATCCTGCCTATCAGTGGAAAGAGTGTCAAGGAATTTTTTTATGTGTTTTAAAACTGCATCAGAAGGGGATATAATAGAAAAAGAAGACAGTGAAAATAGTTTAAACTCCAGATAAGCAATAAAATCGATCATAAACTTTCTCTATTGCTGTATCTAATTAGACATATTTCATTTAGAAGAAATAAAGGAAAAGAAATATCCAAGAGATGAGATTTCTGTATTTAACATTTAGTTTTATTTTTTGGTTAAATAATATTTTCTCCCAGGGCTTATACAGAAAGTTAGGATCTGGTATCTTTATGACAACCAGAGTTAATGACTGGAAAATGAACATTTAGAGTCAAAAAAGTGTGAATATTTAATCCATGGTGATTTTTTAAAAAACTATAACTCAGGATATCTTGCTTAAATGTTTAAGGTTGATGTGAGTAAAAATTGGATAGATATACTTTTTGCATATTGGGGTCGAGACTGTCTTTTAGACTTGTCTTTCCATTTCTTTCTACTATAAACAAGCAAGGTTATAAGTCTTACAGTTAAGACAAAGTAAATTGGCACAGCTATTTAAAGAGGATGAATGATGAATAGGAAAAAGGAATCAATTTACTCTGAATGGATTCTTTAACCTAGTCCAGATTCCTTTTATTCCTTACCTGAGTCAGTTTGGTTGCTCCACTATCAATATCTGCTGAATGAGGCAGGTTTCCTGAAGTGGGAGATTTGGACCTATAGCAGAGTCATTTAAATGGTCGGGAAAGGCTTGAATAAAATTTGGCAGATTATATTTTTATCATCCATATTAGCTAGGTTAAAGCCCCTGAAACTGAAACGGGTCACATGTTCTTTGAGGGAAAGTTAAGCTAGGGATCTGTGGGTAGCCATCTTTTGTTGTGGATAGGAAGAAGCAATGAGGATGACGGAACTGAGGATTAAGGAGAAGTGATGGAGAGACAGAGAAGCAGAAACTGCCAGAAATGCAACAAATGTGTGGAGAACTAGAGGTGATAACAACCTACACCACATCAAGGTAACCAGGCGACTCTGCCTTTCCCAGTAGCTTTCCAGTACCTGGTTTTTTATCATTTATTAATTGTAGAAAGGAAGGTATCTGGTAACCCTCATTTTAGTTAAACAGTCATACACTGAATAATTTATTTGCTTAATTTAAAATTATTTAAACTTGCTTGGATTTGTATTTTTTGTACCAAAATAAGACTGAGACTTACTTTTGTTATGTGCAAAGCAATAGGCTGAGCACTAGGGATGTAAATGTGGTTTCATGTGTGTTAAGTTGCTTCAGTCATGTCTGATTCTTTGTGATCCTATGAACTATCACTCACCAGGCTCCTCTGTCTATAGGATTCTCCAGGCAAGAATACTGGAGTGGGTTGCCAAGCCCTCCTCCAAGATCTTCCCAGGGATTGAACTCACATCTCTAGCATTGGCAGGCAGGTTCTTTACTACTAGCACCACCTGGGAAGCCCTGAAATGTAGTTAACAAATATGAATTAGATACTAATCTTTTTCTATTGGAGCCCACAATTGATAATAGAGACAAGATATATGGTAGTTCCCGCTTACCTATGGTTTCATTTTCCATGGTTTCAGTTAACCACGGTCAACCGAGGTCTGAAAATATTAAATGAAAAATTCCAGAAATGAATAATTTGTAAATTTTAAATTACATGCTCTTCTGAGGACTGTCATGAAATTTCACACCTTCCCACTCTCTTTGCCCCAGGATCCCCAACCATTGACATTACCTGCTCCCAATATCTAATCATTAACATTGTCATGATGTCCTTGATGATCCAGTATCACCTGAAGCAGCTGGTTCTCCTTCTAACCTATCATCAGAAGGTCAGTAACTGTAGCCTAATGCTACCTCACTTTGCCCAATTCACTTACCTCATTTCATCTCGTCACAGGCATTTTATCACTTCAGATCATCACAAAAAGAAGAATGAGTAGAAAGCTAGGACCTGATATCTTTATGACAACCAGAGTTAATGACTAGAAAAAAAGACGGTATATATAAAGTTAAGTATTATCCATAGTTTCAGGCATCTGCTTAGGGTCTCAGAATATATGACCCCTCAGGTAAGGGGGACTACTGAACATAAATTACTGTACTGCAGTGTTTAATATATAAAATAGCTTAAACAGGGAGTCATTCATTCAACACGAGATATGTTTGCGATCAAATATATAAGTACTTGATAGAGTGAGAGACTTAGTCATGCGAATATCATGAAGAAAATTTCAGATAGATAAAGCCATCCCTGAAAATGTCCCATAGTGGAGTGTGCATGGCATATATGGGGAATCGTGAAGAGATGAGTGCGCATTCAGTAGAACTACAAGGGAAAGAGGAGTAAACGATCAGGTTCAAGAGGTAATGGAAGTAACAGTTCCATAGGTCTTTTCATACTACTGTGTACTGTAACCACAAATGATAAGGCAAAATTTTAGTGATCAGTTAGGAGGATGTTACAAAAATCCACACAGGGAAATAATTGTGGATGAGACCAGGTGATAGCAATAGAATTATTAAGCAGTTTGATTCTGGGTAAAGTCTGATGATAAAGCCAAAAGGATTTTCTGATGAATTGGAAGGGTGTGTGAGAGAAAGAGATATTTCAATATTTTGCTCTGAGCAGCTGCAAGGATGATATTCTCACCTGAGAGGAAAGAGACATTTTGGTTGGAAGATCAGACATTCAGTTTTGGACATGTTTGTTTGAAAATTCTATTAAACTTACTGGTGGAGATAAAGTACATGGGTCACTTATATTGAAAATAAGACTGGAGAGGATAAGTCAATGTATGATTCCATGGAAAATAAGTGGTATTTGGGTTTCCCAGGTGGTACTAGTGGTAAAGAAGCCTCCTCCCAATGCAAGAGACCTAAGAGATGCAGGTTCAATCCTTGGGTTGGAAGATTCCCTGGAGAAGAGCATGGCAACCCACTCCTGTATTCTTGCCTAGAGAATCCCACGGACAGAGGAGCCCATGGTCAGGCTACAGTTCCTAGTGTTGCAAAGAGTCGAACATGACTGAAGTGACTTACACACACAAAGCCATGAGGTTGGATGGCTCACCAAATAAGTGAGAACAGATAAAGGAGAAAAGATGATCAGAGATTAAACTATGGAACAGCCAAAATTAGAAGGTCAATCCAAGGAGAGAGTGCTAAATGTGCAAAATACAGAGATTGTTTTATGTAAAATAAAGAGAGATTATTTTGAGTAAGGAAAGCTTCATGGATGAAATAGCATTTGAATTGAGTCCTAAGAATGGAGGGATTTTTAGTGTAAATAGGGAGGAAGAATTGTCACATTAGAGTAAAAAGGAATAGGATGAGCAATATATGAATTAAGAACAGCAAGTATTTTACTTTGTTACTAGTATATATCAAGGTTTAGCAATAGGTTACACAGATAACATAGACATTATTACACTGCATAGTAGAGAACTATGTAAGGACTTTGCATACAAGTTGATATGATACAATGATGCATTAAGACTAATCTAGCAATATAGTGTAGGTTAGATTGAAAGGGTTGAGTTTGGTTACAGAGAAATGGATTAGAGATTAAATAACATAATAAACTGAATATAAAAATACATTATGTACACTGTATATACTATATAGTGTAGTTTACTCATACTTCCTCATTGTGATTGTTAATTTTATGTGTCAATTTAACTGGGTCATGAGGTATCCAGATATTTGGTCAAACATCATTCTGATTGTTTCTATGAGGGTGTTTCTGGATGAGATTAACATTTTAATTGGTAGACTGAATAAAACAGATTGCTTTCCCTAATATGGGTGAGCCCCATCCAGTCAGCTCAAGGCCTAAATACAACCAAAAGGCTGATTCTCTTTTAAGTAGGGGGAATAACTTCTGTCTGATTGCTTTGAGCTATGATATTTTTTTCCCCCAGTCTTTGTACTGGAACTAATGGGTTGACCATGTTATGGAAAAACCTGGATGAACTTTTGTCAATCCAGTACATCACTGACTTTCCTGGTTTTAAGTCTTCATTCCCAAACTGGAACTATACCATCAACTCTGGGTCTCCAGCTTACCAACTGAAGATCTTGGGACTTAATCACCCTCCATAATTATTTGTTGTTATTCAACCTCTAAGTCATGTCTGACTCTTTGTAATCCCATGGACTGTAGCACTCCAGGCTTCCCTGTCTTTCACTGTCTCACAGAGTCTGCTCAGACTCATGTCCATTGAGACAAAGATGCCATCCAACCACATCATCCTCTGTTGCTTCCTTCTGTTCCTTCCATCAGCATCTTTCTCAGCATCACGGTCTTTCAGCGAATAATTCCAATGAATTAGCTCTTTGCATCAGATGGCCAAAGTACTGGATCTTCAGCTTCAGCATCAGTCCTCCCAGTGTACATTCGGGTTTGATTTCCTTTAGGATTGACTGGCTTGAACTCCTTGCTGTCCAAAGGACTCTCAAGAGTTTTTCTCCAGCACCACAATTTGGAAACTTCAGTTCTTCAGCATTCAGCCTTTTTTATAGTCTAACTCTCACTTCCATACATGACAACTGGAAAAACCACAGCTTTGACTATATGGACCTTTGTTGGCAAAATGATGTATTTGCTTTTCAACATGCTGTCTGTGTTCTATTGAATTAAAGTGTATATGTACTTTCAGGGTGCTGTTAGACATGGAAAGAGAGGTTACTGTTAGGACTGCTGTTGCAAGTTTTAGTTGCTGTACTAAGAAGTCAGTGATAAGTGTATTTTTTCATATTTATTTGAGTATAGAATATAAATGTTTTACAGATTTTTTCTAATTTCTATACGATACCTAAATATTTCATCAATGAGTTTAAGTGATATTTTTTAAAACCTTTACTGTTGTATGAGAGGGATTATTATGTGGAGAGACTGCAATGTACTTGATAAAGTATACTGAAAACCAAACAACAGTTTTATTCACATTCCACTAGTTGCCGATTATGAAAGTCTCTTTGCGCTCCAGTTTCCTTATGTACAAAACAGTTAATAATATTTGTGTTGGGCTCAATTTGTATAGAACACTAGCTGGAAAATGCTCAGATGGTTCCACTTTGTAAACTCTGAAGGGCTCTTTAACACAAGAAGGTATTCACAGTAAGTGCCAGAAACCGTTCCCTGAAAACTTTCCCCTCCCTATCTACATCAAAATCTACCAGTGAGATTTTAAACATTACAGTATTCCTTACCAAGAATCCTCTTAGGTGGGATTACTACCTAAACTGTCTTTCTTTGGGGGATCCTTAGCAAAATCATGACTCTTCCATAGTAAATTTCCATCTTGACCGAAGTATGATCTTAAGTAAGCTCCCCATGTCATGGTTTCAGTCAGTTTACTTTCCTATTAGATATGTAGTTCTCTGTTATACTCATTGTATAAGTTAGGGTTTTCATTCAAGAAAATGAAAGTAAACAGAAAGAGAGACTTACTACAGGGAATTGGATATTTACAGAAATTAGGTGTTTGCATGAGGAAATTAAATATTGACAGAAACATTGTAAGGAGGTTGTTGTTATTGTTGTTCAGTCAGTCAGTCATGTCTGACTCTGCAAACCCATGGACTGTAGCATACTAGGCTTCCTTGTCCTTTCTCATGGAGCTTGCTCAAACTCATGTCTATTGAGTCAGTGATGCCATCCAACTATCTTGTCCTCTGTCATCCCCTTCTCCTCCTGCCTTGTATCTTGCCTTGTCTCTTTGCCTTCTATCAGTATCTTTTCTAATGGGTTGGCTTTTTGCATCAGGTGGCCAAAGTATAGGAGCTTCAGCATCAGTCCCTCTAATGAATATTCAGGTTTGATTTCCTTTAGGATTGACTGGTTGGATCTCCTTGCAGTCCAAGGGACTCTCAAGTCTTCTCCAATACCACAGCTCAAAAGCATCAGTTCTTTAGTGTTCAGCCTTCTTTATGGTCCAACTCTCACATCCATATAAGACTACTGGAAAAACCATGGCTTTGACTATAAGGACCTTTGTTAGCAAAGTAATGTCTCTGCTTTTTAATATGCTGTCTAGGTTTGTCATATCTTTTCCTCCAAGGAGCAAGCATCTTTTAATTTCATGGCTACAGTCACTGTCTGAAGTGATTTTGGAGTCCCCAAAATAAAGTCTCTCACTGTTTCTGTTGTTTCCCCATCTATTTGCCATGAAGTAATGGGGCCAGATGCCATAACTTCTTTTTTTGAATGCTGAGTTTTAAGCCAACTTTTTCACTTTCCTTTTTCATCCTCATCAAGAAGCTCTTTAATTCCTCTTCACTTTCTTCATAAGGGTGGTGTCATCTGCATATCTGAGGTTATCGATATTTCTCCCTTCAATCTTGATTCCAGCTTGTACTTCATCCAGTCCAGCATTTCACATGATGGACTCTGCATATAAGTCAAATAAGCAGGGTGACAACATACAGCCTTGATGTACTCCTTCCCACTTTTGAACCAGTCCATTGTTCCATGTCCAGTTCTGTTCCTTCTTGAAGTGCACACAGGTTTCTCAGGAGACAGGCAAAGTGGTGTGGTATTCCCATGTCTTTCAGAATTTTCCACAGTTTGTTGTGATCCACACAGTCAAAGGCTTAGTGTAGTCAATGAAATAGACTATACTACTTTCTGGAATTCTCTTGCTTTTTCTATGATCTAATGGATGTTGGGAATTTGATCTCTGCTTTCTCTCCCTTCTCTAAATCCAACTTGAACACCTGGAAGTTGTACTGTTGAAGCCTGACTTGGAAAATTTTGAGCACTATNACTACTTTCTGGAATTCTCTTGCTTTTTCTATGATCTAATGGATGTTGGGAATTTGATCTCTGCTTTCTCTCCCTTCTCTAAATCCAACTTGAACACCTGGAAGTTGTACTGTTGAAGCCTGACTTGGAAAATTTTGAGCACTATTTTGCCAGCATGTGAAATGAATGCAATTGTGCAGTAGTTTGAAAAAATCCTGTAGTCAGAGGAGCCTGGTGGGCTACAGTCCATGGGTTCCCAAGAGTTGGACACAAGTGAGTGACGAACACTTTCACTTGAACATCCTTTGGCATTGTCCTTCTTTGGGGTTGGAATAAAGGTTGACCTTTTCCAGTCCTGTGGCCACTGCTGAGTTTTCCATATTTGCTGGCATACTGAGTGCAGCACATTAATAGCATCATTTTTAGGATTTGATATAGAATTCCATCACCTCCAAGGAGGTTGCCACTGGACTTTTTGTTATACAACACAACACCATAGCCATGACAGAGAAAAACCCTGTCATTGCCATGCCTACTATCACTGCCACCTTATACCCAGATGATTAGTGATGAAGGAGCAGAACATTCAGTCTGTCTGAGGTAAAAGAAAAACACTCTTGTCAGTGCTTGCTTACTTGCTTCCTAGCTGCTAAGGGAAAGTGAAAGGAGAGACTCTTGGTCATGTCTAACTCTTTGCTACCCCATGGACTGTAGCCTGCTAGAGGACTGTAGACTGTCCTCTCTCTGTCCATGGAATTCTCCAGGCTAGAATACTGGAGTGGGTAGCCATTCCCTTCTCCAGGGGATCTTCCCAACCCAGGGATTGAACCCAAGTCTCCTGCATTGCACACAGATTCTTTATCATCTGAGTCAGCAGGGAAGCCCAAGAATACTGAAATGGGTAGCCTATCCATTCTCCATNTGGGTAGCCATTCCCTTCTCCAGGGGATCTTCCCAACCCAGGGATTGAACCCAAGTCTCCTGCATTGCACACAGATTCTTTATCATCTGAGTCAGCAGGGAAGCCCAAGAATACTGAAATGGGTAGCCTATCCATTCTCCATCGGATCTTCCTGACCCAGGAATTGAACTAGGGTCTCCTGCATTGCAGGCAGATTCTTTACCAGGTGAGCTACCAGGGAAGCCACTACTACCTCCCAAATACAATGTGAATGCAACTAATTCACTTGTAGATACCAATTTCCAGAGAAGTCTGTATGCTTTTTTGGTCTTCTAAGTCTTCTAAGATGAGAGTAAATGGAAGTATGGGAAAGCAATTTCAAGCAACTACTACAGTTTCTGTGTAGCTAAGTTCATTTCTCCAGTGTTCCTCAGTGGCCTTGGAACTTCTCACCTTCAAGCCCCATGTCCTTAAATGCCGTAGTTCTTTGGTCTTTGGAGAATTATCTGAGGAGACAGACCTGGAGAACAAACTTATGGTTGCCAAGGGAGAGGACTATTGAAGGAATGGCGTGGGAGTTTAGGATTAGCAGAGAGAAACTATTACATGTAGAATGGATAAACGACAAGGGCCTATTGTATAGAATAGGGAAATATATTCAGTATCCTGTAATAAGCCATAATGGAAAAGAATATATATTTTATAATGCATATATTACTGTATACCAGAAACTAAAACAACACTGTAAATCAATTATACTTCAATAAAAGAAATGGAAAATAAAGAAGACATGCATATCTTCTGCCCATGAAGAGTTAAAGATATTATTTTGGAATAAAATTTTCAGTCATTAACCAATNAATCTAAAGAAATTAGGAGGTAGAATCTTAATATCAGAAAAAGTGATGTTTAGCATGAAAGGTATTAACTAAAACAAAAGAGAAGCTTTCTGTAAATGCGGATGTGTAAAACATAATAAAGACATACCATTAGGAGTAAATAATGACTTTAAGCAAGAGCTACCATAGGAGTTTGTTCAGCAGACAAACTTCTAAAAATATCCCAAGAAATATATATAGTCCATATTTTAGGTGCTGGACTAAAATGAAAGAATGTCACCTTCTATATTATAATGCAAAACATGTATACGAAATTTATTTTCAAGAGAAAGTTTTGATATCAAAGATAATTAAAACTACCTATTAACCAAGAATTAAGTACTTGATTATCTACCATTTTCTTCATTTTTAACAAAAAGTGTTACAAGTTGCTTCTCTTTGTGAAAAGAAAGATAGCTTCCACTAAGACTGTAAATGTACACATTATACTTGTTTGATTTGAAGAAAAGTGGGATGTTTGAGTTCCCCCCACCCCAACAGATATTCTTAACAGCAGGGTATAATTTCAGAGTTTTTGCAGTCAAGAGGTTTTCTGCTGAGCAAAAATTCTCATTCAATTTAGGAATGTAGATTATAATAATTTTCCTATCCTGCTCACAACAGGTTTCCTGGCTTCATTTTCCAGACTCCTAAGTTGAGTAGAAACAACTAGGTAACTTCAGTTCCAGGTTAACACATCCTTTAAGCATAGTCCCATTAACTCAGCTTAGTTATATTGTAAAGCCGCTTAGCTTCACAGTGAAATGGAATACAGTTGAATTGCTTTCCTATTATAATACCTATTTATAATAAATGCAAAGTGGATTGTGATGGCAAACTTTGTAGAGCATGAAAAATTATGAGGGGAAAGAATCTTGTTTTTTCTGACCTAAAATTATAAAGAAATGCCATGTGTATGTCAGCATGTGATAGTCCTATTAAACAAAAGGAGAAAAACATTCAAAAAATTTTTAATAAGCTATTATATTTTACAGTAGCATCTTTTTCTAGATGGCACAATTTTTCTAACTTTCATACATTGTCTTCAATTTAATTTTTCTCACTCAGCCTCAACTTCAACCATATGCCTCAAAAATTCCTTACTTTGAGAAAGTAAAGATTGCTTAAATACCATCTTTTTCCTGNTCTTTTTCTAGATGGCACAATTTTTCTAATTTTCATACATTGTCTTCAATTTAATTTTTCTCACTCAGCCTCAACTTCAACCATATGCCTCAAAAATTCCTTACTTTGAGAAAGTAAAGATTGCTTAAATACCATCTTTTTCCTGCTAGTATTCGAATAATCATATCTGTGATAAATTCAAAGTAAATTATGTACACCACATTATTGTAATGTAGGTTACTAAGATATTGGCCTCATCTTTTGAATACGAAAATTCTAGATGGCAGTTTTATCAAGTTGGATCAAGTCAAATAGATTTGATGGCTGTCAGAGTCTCTATTTGACAACCATGAGCTCTTCTAACTTCATACGGATACTCAGGGAGTTCACTTTGCTTTCATTAATTGCTTTTCTTTAGCAAGTAAGGTACATGTGCACCATCCCATGACAGCTACATTTTCATTGTGCCTGCTCAATGCTGCCAAATTCAATGACTGATTTTTTATAGCAGAAGAAGTAAATGTCCAGCCAAGTCCAATATGAACTTTACAAGCTGTATTGGCTTGATGGGGTTTTTTTTTATGTGTAGCACTGTGATTTTAGCTGAAAATCAAGACCCATACCTAGATGCATTTTATTCCACTACAAACTATTTCTTCATTAATTCAACAAATATTTGGTAATAATTAGAGAGTGTCAGGCCATCGTAGGACTTAAGATGCATCAATGAGCAAAATATGGCCTTCTCTTACAATATGTAGACTATAAAAAATGATAATAACAAGTGAATTATGTAGATTCATAGATGATGACTATAAAAGAAAGAAAAGGTAAAATGAAGAGGGAATAATATGAGTGGGATCAGATCCAATACTGTTTGTACCAGCTCTTCTGGCAAGTGTTTTCCTTGGAAGGTGGTGTGTGTGTTAGTCACTCAGTCATGTCCATGGAATTCTCCAGACAAGAATACTAGAGTGGGTTGGAGGGTGGGGTCCATTATCAAATGAACATTGCTCACATTTTTTTTTATACCAATAAACTTATATACATTGACATTCATAAAGATACCTACCTTAGAGTGCCCAAAGTAAAGTATTCAACTGCATGTGTTAAGTTTTAGCTTTAGAGCTTGGTTTGATCATAAGTAGTCTAATTAATAAGTTTTCTCCAGAGGATGCAGTGGAATTTTCAAAAGGGTCAAATAATGAATAAAACGTTACTTGAAACTTAAATTTCTTTCTTTTGTTCTGATAATTTATAATTCATAGAGTAACTTTATAGTATTAGTATAACCATATTCATCAGTAATATTATACAGTGCCTAATTAGTTCTAGAAGACTCAAATGTGAAGTTAGAGAATGTATTCATTTCTGGATTAATCTGGAGTTTGAAAGTATCTAGTTTCGGACACTTTAGATTCTTTCTTGATTCCTAGAAAAATAAGGACTGAATTCCAAATTTGAGTACATATTTTTTTTAAAAACCCACTAGTCATTTCTAATTTAGTTCATTTTGTGATGCCATTTTAAGAATTATTTTCATATTGATAACAATGTACATCACTAACTACCAGAGCTATAGAATCAGAGTCTGTTTGATCTGGAAGTGATCCCAGAAATTCTAGTCCAGCTGCCTTTATTTTACAGGTGTGAAAACTGTGTCCCAAAGAGGGTAAGTGATTTGTCCAGGTCAGATGGTATGTGGGGGGTCTAGGAAGCCCATTAATAGTAGAACTATTACAGGAATCTGTTCTTTAAAAATTCCAATCCAAAAGTTTTTTTTTGATAAATCCCTTTACCTGAGATTTCTCAATGCTTATTATTAAAATACTGTTTCCTTTAAATTAGGGCTTCCCTTGTGGCTCAGCTGGTAAAGAATCTGTTTGCAATGGGGGAGACCTGGGTTCGATCCCTGGGTTGGGAAGATCTCCTGGAGAAGGAAAAGGATATACCCACTCCAGTATTCTGACCTGGAGAATTCCAGGGACTGTGTAGTCCATGGGGTCACAAAGAGTCGGACACAACTGAGCGATTTTCACTTCACTTCCTTTAAATTAAGGGAATTTATTATACCTTTGAATTTCAGGACATCATCTGATTAGTGAGTGTGCCTAGACTCCAGAAATGGCCTGTTATTTGTTAACCTCTTCAGCTCTATCAAAAATAACTTTTTTTAGAAGGATTTTTTAAGATTTTTTTCCCTTTATATATTAAATGATTTATGAGTCACAAAATTACTTACCTATTAATCACTACATATGGCAAAAGTATAATACAACATTATTATTTTTCAATAAATTGTGGAAGGAGACAGTCATGTATAGTAAAGTGCTGAGTTTAGAAAACAGCTTAAATAATATCTGGGCCCTGGGGTTCAGTCTTTAGAAAATCATGCACAGTCATGTGAGAACTCTCTGAATCCTCATAAGGGAAAATTATGTAACTCACTGGAAAATAATGCCAGTAGATTTAATAGAGCAGAGAGGCAATATATTCAAAACACAAAGCAAAGTATGAAAAACTCTGTCTGCTAAGCCTAGGGAATTTCATATGCAAAAAAATTAAACAATTAAAGCAATATCAATTAATTTTCTAAGACAGTTTTTAGTTTCAGCATTATAATACATCTTAAACTGCTACATACTTGGTTCTTGTAAATGGATTCTAAATTTGCTTGAAATGAAGGATATGACCATGGCTTTATATAATGATAAAATTGGTGTTTCTCATTGCACAGAATAGAATGTTCACATGTATTTCCAGACATAGCATTTATAAAACCAACATAATTTAAAATTTAAAAATATTAATAAGGATATATAGCATTAGGTACCTGACCTTAAATGATTGATGAAGATCATTATGGAAAACAGCTGTCAATAACCAGTGTCCAGAAGACTTAATGAGTACTTTGTGAACTTAGCAGCATTTTAATGGTTTTGTCTGATAGTGAATGAAGAAAATGAATAATTCATCCAGTTTTTACTTCTGCTTTTGTACAGTTGTAAATCCTATAAGAGTACCAAGCTAAAAATTGGATCTTCTACCTGTTCCAATATCCATGACACAGTTCAATTATAGTATTTTATAATCAGTAAAATTTATTGAAAATTATAACTTAAAAGTACATCTGGTTCTTATTAATTTGATGACATTATTAGTATTCTAGCATTAGGAATTTTAGATTGTTTCTTATTTTTANCATCTCACTTTGCACAAATAGTATAAATTGTTCTCAAATTCACATCCGGCTTTGGCTTCGGGAGCCCCCTGCGCTGTGTAGAGATGGGAGCGCTTGCATAATGAACCTGAGGCTAACCTCAAGTTGACAAGAAAATTACAGTGTAGAAGCCAAATGTTTCTAATGCATATTTTATGCCTTTTGAAGTAAAAATTATACCTTACATTGAATGATGTCTTTGAGGCATTGAGTATGATGAGCAACTCTTCAATACTGAAGTTTGGAGACTAAAAATGTAAGAGTTTGTCTTTCACAACATTGGATGTTGGTGTCTGGCTTCCTTCTGAATTCAAAGAAATTTAAGGTAAAATAAATCAGGAGCTTATTTTCTTTATTGTCATTTGAGTTTCACAAATGCAGGTAAATAGCATGTTGTTCTCATTGCCACTTTGCCCATTCCCTTCATCACTTTCACTTCTCTTTCATTTTCAGAACTGCTCTAATGTTTCTGCAAAGAACCTGCAGCAACAGCTGGACATGCTCGAAGGGGACTGTCTGACCTGGCGTGCCCAGACCGAGGACCATGAGCAGGCCCTGATCCACAGCCTGGAGTTCTGCATTACAAGGGATGAGATAGGCGAGGTGGGAACACACACACATGTACANCACCTTATGACACATTATTATCAAATAAGTTATAGTTCCTTTATCTCCTCTAAGTCAAGTTGCTGTGATTTTGCAAAAGCAATAGAAAGGATTTCTTGGATATACATGTCCTAAAAAAGCATGTTATCCTTACTAAAAAACTGAAAAATTTATCCAAATATGTGTTTCATCAGCCAAATGAAATATAGGAATACATTCTGATTTTGTGGAAGCTAGGTCCTCAGGGTTTTTATTTTTTCATTTATCATGTGAATTAAGATATCTATTTATCCAGTACAGTGTTTTGTCAGCAGGTACTGTGTATAGTGTCAATTTAATTTTCCTCTCTCTGATACTGATGGAAACCCTGTCTTAGGTTGGGAGGGTAAATTGATATACATATTCTTGCAGATTTAGGGGCATCTAGGACACAATTCACATCTTCTTTGAAAATTCAAGAAGAGTTCAAAAAGTACTATTGAAGTCTTGGAAAAACACTTCAGATCTTCTATGGGGAGCAGAGTTAAAGTCACTTCCAATTGCCATATCTCTGGCTCTATCACCATTTCTGGAATAAAGTCCTACTTCTCTCAGATATTCTCAGCCAACAGTTGCATATGGCAGAAATGTCAGTGTTGGCCCATGCTAATGTGATGTTGAACATCTCGAGTGGACAAGTCTGGCTTGGGAGCTCCCTTACTGGCTGAGATTTTCTTAGGGTGGTACTGCAGTCTGAGACTCTACCTCTCCACCTCTTCTTGTTGCCTCTCTCCCTTCAGAGATGTCAGAACTGCACTGCAGTCGGAACACTTTTTCTGCCTACTCCTGCATCCTCCCTTTTATTCTTTGGAAGTGTTTCTTCATCACGGCTCCTGAAAGACTGATCACATCTTGGTGTGTGCTTCCCAGACGACTTGAACAAATACAATGACTTTAAAGATTGCAATTAGAAATTGTTTTAAAGATGGTGAACATGGGATTTCCATCTTCACTGAGAAAAGGAGTAGGATAATTAATTAAATCTAAACAAATAAAGGTACTCTAAGTGTCATTTTTAACTGTAAATTCATGTAGCTACTGAGATGGGATAATATTGGAAGACAAGTTAGAAATACACTTTTTAGAGAATTTTAACAAGAGAGTCAACATTTATATTATACTAAATATGTAATGATTGAATCTGTAAACATTCTCTGTGAGTAATGGAAACCCTTTTGTTGCCAGCATGAAACTGTGCTATTGAACCATTGATACTAATTCTCCAGCCCTGATACTAGTATTGAACAGGTTAGTTGCTTTATGCGTTAAATACATTCAAGGTTCCTAATCATCATTTATTATGTGTAAATGCATTTTAGGTTTCAAATACGGAATGAAAGTTAATTGTAACACAGAAACTGCCTGAGTTTACCATTGTTAGTTCTGTAAATAAAAAATTACCTTTGCTCTAGAGAGCAGTCATTTCAAAGGTGTAGTATTCTTAGGTTAGTAAAGTATTTTCTCCTTTTTGCCACTGACTCTCCAGCATTTCCCATCATTAATCAACTTATTTCTTTGGCATGGAACCTGGCACTTTTGCTCCCTCCCTAGGATCTACCCCTGCATTATAGGTTACTTATCAGACAACTTTCCCCTTTTCCAAAGGTCTACATTTTAAGGTCTAGGGTCTAGATTCTGAATTCTGCAAAGAAATGAAAGCTATGCCAATAAAATGTAACAGAATAAAGAAAAAAATCAATTATTCACATTCAGTATTTCACATTCAACTTTTATTTTTCTGTAATAATAATATTATAGTTCATGAGCTTGTTCAGAATATGTGATCATTTTTCAAATATTTGGCAACTTGTTCTTTCCATAAAAGTATCTGTAGATTAGATGGGAAATATTTTAAATAATTTTGTATTTCATGTGAAATAATCACAATAACCATTTTAATTTGTAAAATTTTCTAATAGATGACAATGTATATTTTGCATTTTNTTTTTCAAATATTTGGCAACTTGTTCTTTCCATAAAAGTATCTGTAGATTAGATGGGAAATATTTTAAATAATTTTGTATTTCATGTGAAATAATCACAATAACCATTTTAATTTGTAAAATTTTCTAATAGATGACAATGTATATTTTGCATTTTTATTATACTTAATATAATTTCAAAGATACATTATATTTGTTCTTTGTAAACTAATTTCTTAGCTCATTTTGAAACTCGTCCTGGATGTACAAGACTCTAAATGCAATTCCCTTCAGTCTGATTTTATGAACTTCTAGGAGCCTCAGCTTCAATATCTGTTTTCTTAGGAAGGCTCTATTTGTATAAATGTATTAAGCTTGATTCTTCCCTGAAAGCAAATATAGCTACATTTATTATTCCCAGTTTGATAATAAAACCTTTAATCATAATCTCCAGATAAAGGACTTTTCCACTCATGGTTCTAAATAAGAGAAAATCTGCTTCCCTGTTTACTTAACATTTTGTGATGATGCAATAAATAAAACAGCAGCTGAAGAGTGATTGTGTCTTTTTCTGCTTTTTCTTTCTACGAGTTGAGTTTTACATGGATGTATGATGTCTCACAACAACATATCGTCTTGGTTAGGTGAGTCTTGAGTCTGTTATGCCTGCTTTAAAGAACATTCATGCCACAGAGTTCCCAGGTCAAGACAGTCTACTTTTGGACAGTCTACTTTTAGCATTCCTAGCCAAAATGCTGATGAAAATGGATCTTTTTGCTTTCTTGGTGATATTTGGAAGACAAAATTGAATTCCGGGTGCCATGAAAATCTTATTTGTTGGATTGTTCTTTTTCTTAATGGGATTTATATTAAAAGTGAATTCAAGGAAATGTCTAAAAGGTCCATTGAGATGGAGGCAAAGCAGTATTGAAACAGAGGTTATGAGTCTCCTCTTTCTTATAGAATACCTCACTGTAGAGATTTAGAGCTCCCATAGTAGATATGTCTTCTGTTGAAACAGTTAGTACATTATTCACATATGTAGAAATAATATATTGATTAGTTTTCTTACCTGATCTGTACTTACGGTTTTTCTGCTAATAAATAGTAGCAGAAATATATAAATTTGAACACTCACTTCTAAAATTTTCTTGACTTTGGTATGGTTATTAGCAATCTTCTGCTGTAGCAGGTGAGAGCACTGTAAGGGCAAGCTGGCAAATATTTGCATGAATGGCTTTTCCTGTACTCTTTGGCAGGGAGAAGAAAGAGTCTTTGAGTTTTCATGCCCATGTTAGTTTCTGCTGCCATTTAGACTGCTGCTGCAAAATAGCAAATAATAAAGGAAGCTGTACAACTAGCCTCATGTAGTAAAATGAATGTTGGCCTGCCAGATAATGTCCTTCCATTTGAATCTTGGTCTTTTTTCTGGCTACCTGTGGGCAAAACTTGTCACCTTTTAATCATCCTAGTCTCTTCATCTGTCAAGTGAAGTGCTCCCATCAGTACTCGCTTCATCTGTCAAATTAAGTGCTCAACCTTAATTCTAGGTTTGTGATTCTGTGGATTTTTAGTAAATTAACTAGATTTTTAATGTCTTATGAATGGCAGAGAGGAGCTCTACCTGCTTTGGTTGCCAAAATGATCTACTGTGGACAACTGAACAAATTGATTATGAACCTGATAACCATTTAAAAGTACTGTGATTTTTCTAGTGTCTGGAATATTTATAAATAAAACCAGAGGCTGATAAACTGTTTTTGTTTTTTTTGATTCAAGATCAAAAGTTGTTTTTCTCCTTTTTCTGGCTCCTTGCAGGAGCCATGGTTGTTGATTGAATGAAATATTAAGAACCATTTTCATTTTATGATTTGATGAAATATTATTTGATAACTCCATATATTGAAATTGGCATTGAAATAGATGGGCAGTATTCCTGATTTCTATTCATCTTTCTTTTGTACCTTCCTTTCTCTTAGGGAAATATTTCTTTCCTGCATGAACACATCCTTTTGTAGTGCAGAATAATTGAAACATTCAAAAGCAAAATGTCACTTGCTGTCAAGGCATCTTAAATATATTCAACTGTATTTTAGTTGAACTTGAATGTTTATAAAAATTTTCTTACTTCTCATGTAACACTAAAATATTAATACTGACCAAGTTGTGAATGCATTAGTTTTAGTGGGAGCACTTTCAGATGCTAAGTAATCTTGCAAATGATTGATAAAAAACACTGCCATATCTATGAGAATTTGAGAATCTTGTAATGTCTTCCTGTTGTTAAGTGTATACTCAGGTGGCCAGAAAGAATTTTTCTTTTTTACTATTATTAGACTTTTTAAAGTGAAAAAATACCTATCTCAGTATATTTATACCTTTATTTGGGAAATATAAAAGAAAATCAATGATGCATATGCTGCTGAGCACATTGTATATCTTTAATGCTTATATATTTCAAATTATATATACATTCTCCCCAGGGCTGTGAGATCTTTTCTAGAGTTAGGGTAAAAAAGCCTTCATTTGTCTGAAGGGACAGAGGGAACTATATAGGGGGGTGAGGCAATTAAGCAATTACATAACATTTTAAAAACATCAAGCATTTCTCACCATTTTTTTCACTTCTGGGAAGACTGCTTTTCTCATACTAACAGATTAGGGTAGTCGATCCTCATACACCCGTCCTCTCTGTCATTGTTTTTTTCCTCTATGAAATTATATCTTTCTTTCCAAAAACACTTTCTGGAAAAATTAATGCTTATATTGAATTTTGCAAATTCAGCCATATAGGAGAGAGATTTTTGAGGTGGCCATACCCTATGGCATCCCAGATCTTAGTTGCATCAGTGGCCAAACTTGTGTGCTCTGCAATGGAAGCACAGAATCTTTACCACTGGATGGCCAGGGAACTCCCTGTGACTTTTGTTGAAGTATAATTGATATACAATGTTGTCTTAATTTCAGATGTTTGGCAAAGTAATTCAGTTAATACCCACACAGACACACACACGCGCACACACACATATATAAAAGAATCTGGAAAACAATGTATACTTTCTTCTTTTCCATTGTAGGCTTTTATAAGATATTGAATATAGTTTCCTGTGTAGGGCGTAGCAACCCACTCCAGTATTCTTGCCTGGAGAATTCCCATGGACAGAGGAGTGTGGCAGGCTATAGTCCATGGGGTCACAAAGAGTCAGATATGACTGAGCAACTGAGTACAGCATAGCTATGCAATGTCTTTATTATTCATCTGTATTATATATAGTACTGTATAACTGTTAATTCCAAACCCCAGATTGGGATGTTTTATTTAAAAAGTTAAAATAATTTTTAAAATATAATTTTGTTAAGTATTATCATCTTCAACTATTTCTTGCAAATTGTGTTCATGTTATCACTCCCATATACTCATGATGAGGAGTAAAGCAAATTAAACAAAACAAAACTAGGGGAGAATACTCTATCCTTAAACAATAAGAACAAAACTCTTGAGTCTGTATTGGTGGTGGAAAAGGCAGGTGGGAAAAGCAGATGAATAAATACAATATATAGTTAATTCAAAAGTCTCATTGAAGTTTATAATATCAGTCACTAGGAATACAAAATAATTACCAGCACCAACCAAGTTAAAAGATGCAGTTCTGCCTTCTGCTAATTTCCCTTCCCTGCAAACATAATTATCAACAAAATTGAAAGCAACAGAAACAAAGAAATAAAAAAAGGGAAGATCTTGGAAAACCCACTAAATAGATTATAGCTTTCTAACAGTTGTTTGATGGACTACATTCATTGTATGCTAACATTTTTTTCCTTGTCTTTCAGTAAGTTAGACTCTGTATTATATTTATCTTTGGCAGAACACCTAGTGTTTGACAGGAATTCTAACCATCAAATGATAACATGATAGTTTTATTATCTATGCATCTTAATAGGCCTGGCAAATAACAAATAACATTTCTTTCTGAAGAAATACAGATAGAAGAAGTTTAAGTGAATGAGTTACACAGCATAGTCAAAGAATACTTTCTAAATAAATAAACTATTAAAGAGTTGGCAGCCTTGTAAAAAGAAAATGGGATTTCTGATAAGGAAACCTGAATTCATTTCTCAGTACTATGTGGATATATATCCTGAGGAAGTTACTAAAAACCTCCTTGTGTTTACTTAACAATAAAATGAGAGAATAAGATTAAATGATTGCAAAGCTTCTTTTCAATTTAGGTAGTCTGTGAAATGACAGTGGAACCTAAGACTTAGGAGGTAATAGGTGTCACAGTCTGTGAGACACTATCACTTTAAGTGTTTAACAGGGATTTTACAATTGTCAAGCAACTCCGTGAAGCAGACGCTGTTATTAATTGGGTTTATGAGGAAACTAAAGCTGAGGGATTTAAGTCTCTTAAACACTGTCACATGCTTGGGAGTTGCAGAGTTGAAGTTTTAAATGAGGCCATCTGACTCCAGAACCTACCAGCATAAAGACCATGCTATACATCCTCCCCTTGACATTATTCACGAGCCAATCACAAGAGGAAGTGGTAAGGGTGTGAATTCTGCATTCTTTCCAACTGCATTGTCCCTGAGTAGACGATTATTTACCCATCCGTCTGTCTTGTGCTATGGTAACATATACTTCCTCTTCAGTTGGCGTTTTCTGTCTGTGCTCACTCTTTATGATCAAGAGAGTGGCACATTTTCCAATGGAATATTTCTACTGAGTATTTTCCAGAGACTGCCCACACAATCATCGAACAGGAGTCAGAGGAACGGCTCACAGAAATTACAAAAGAACAGTCAAGGGAGAGTCTTTCATAGCAGAATTATAGTGGTGTCTCCTTAGGTCAAAGTCAAAGTAAGGATGAATTAACTCCCAAAGCAATTTTGAAAAGGTGAATTCAATGATATTGCAGTTGTTGGACCAGGTGTTAAAATGTTATTGGGTGTTAATTTAATTTTCATCCTGTCAACACTCATCTGAACTGTAACAGCTGCTAAACACGGTTCCACAAGAGCAAACCATCCTCACAGAGGAAGCAGATGCCTAATCAATAGGGCCAACAGAAATGTATGGCTCAGCCGAGCAACCTGCACAAGGGGGAATGAATCCCACAGGGCTCTGTCTTACCTGAATAGAAAAGAACTTTAAAGATAGTGAGACTATTCAAGCAGTGAGAACAGGAGACTAAAAGTCCTGGGTTGGCATCCTATTGACTCTTTTCTTTCTTTTAAAATTCTCCATGACCTTGGATTGGACAATGCCTTAGTATCTCTGTCCTCTTTCAGAAATACTAAGGATGTTGTTTCCAGTCTACTGCTATCTCTACTGTAGCTATCATCTTACAGGCTGTGAACAGTTTAAATTAAAAATCAACTGCTTCTTAACAAAATGTACCTTCAATTACATTTTAACAATGCATGCATGCATTCTCAGTAGCTTCAGCCGTGTCTGACTGTCTGCAACTCTATGGACTATAGTCCATGAGGCTCTTCTGTCCATGGGAATTTTCCAGGCAAGAATAATGGAGTGAATTGCCATGCCCTCCTCTAGGGGACTTTTCTTACCCAGGAATTGAAAGGTTTTAACAGTAAAGAGATAATAGTGATGCTGTAGTAAGAGTTAATAGCTATCCTTCATTACATTTTAGGATAGATAGGAATAAATAACTTATAACTGGGAAGGTATTTTGGTTTTGAATAATAAAATTTATTATGCCATGCTTTTAACAACTTTTCTGTAAATTGTTGTTCAGTCGTTCATTTTTGTCCAACTATTTGGGACCGCATGGACTGCAGCACGCCAGGCTTCCCTGTCCTTCACTATCTCCCAGAGCTTGCTCAAACTCATATCCATTGAGTCGGTGATGCCATCCAACTATTTCTTCCTCTGTTGTCCCATTCTCCTCTTGCTTTCAACCTTTAATCATTAGGGTCTTTTCTAATGAGTCAGCTCTTCACATCAGGTGGCCAAAGTATTGGAGCTTCAGCTTTAGCATCAGCCCTTCCAATGAATATTCAGGGCCGATTTTTTTTTTAAGAATGACAAGTTTGATCTCCTTGCAGTCAAAAGGACTCTCAAGAGTCTCATCTAACACTACAGTTCAAAAGCATCAATCTAACTCTCATATCCATACATGACTACTGGAAAAACCATAGCTTTGACTATACGGACCTTTGTCAGGAAAGTAATGTCTCTGCTTTTTAATATTCTGTCTAGGTTTGTCATAGTTTTCTTCCAAGCAGCAAGCAAGCATCTTTTAATTTCACCACTGCAGTCATCATTTGCAGTGATTTTGGAGCCTGAGAAAATAAAGTCTGTCACTGTTTCCATTGTTTCCCCATCTATTTGCCATGAAGTGATGGAGCTGGATGCCATGGTCTTAATTTTTTGAATATTGAGTTTTAAGCCAGCTTTCTCATTCTCCTCTTTCACCTTCATTAAGAGGATTTTTAGTTACTCTTCACTTTCTGCCATAAGGGTGATGTCATTTGTATATCTGAGGTCAAGTCAACATGGTGGAGTAGAGGAGTGTGTGCTCATCTTCTCCTGAGAGAACACAAAAATCAACTAGCAGCTGAACAATCAGCGACAGGAGAATGTTGGATCCCATCAAAAAAAAAAAAAAATCCCATATCCAAGGGCAAAGGAGAAGCCCAAACAAGATGGTAGGAGGGGAGCAATCATGTTTAGAATCAAACCTCATACCCACGGCGATGCTCAGAGACACTTTACTTCCACCATCAGGCACACTCACAATTGGGTGTTGTTTTTGCTTTGGCTCAGCCTCTTCATTCCTTATGGAGCTATTTCTCCACTCTTCCCCAGTTGCATATTGAGCATCTACCAACTTGGGGAGTTCAACTTTCAATGTCATATCTTTTTCCTTTTCTGGGATTCTCCAGGCAAGAACACTGGAGTGGGTTGCCATTTCCTTCTCCATTCTGTAAATTAGCCTCACCCAAAATAATCACCTTTGTTTATACATCTCAGACTTTATAAATCCTTTTCAGACTGTGTGGTATTGTGCCAGGGATTCTCTCAACTCTGCTAAACACAAGAGTTAGGATGCTTTGGAATGTCAATGTTATTAGAAGTTTTGGGATTATTTTTAATAAATGAAAGCAATTGGATTTAAAGGAGTAAAAAGCAAATTTTATATGAATGTTAAACAGATATATCTTCCGAACAGTTTGAATGTTGAGATAGGTTTCTTTGGTTTATATGCAAACCCTTGGTTATTGTTCTCTTAGTAACCACGTGGCTACTTGTCTAATATGTTGTCTTGGAGGAGAAATCTTCCATCTTCTTGGGTTTGTCAAGTTTAAATGTCAAATGAAGTAAACAACATAAACTAACACTTGTTTTCTACTTCAAATTTTACAGTGCATATATTGTTCTTTTTCTTCTGCTTTTTATTCCTATAGAAAGTAAAAGCTTTAAGAAAATAAGCCATAGGGATTGGAATAGTGGTTATGTGACCTAACTGGAAAAAAAAAAAAAAAAAGGTTAGTTTGGAGAAAATAAGCTAATTGTGGTATTTGGGAGGATAACCTGAACTTTTAAAGTTTTTTTTGGAGATAAGGTGAGTTATTATTGAATAGAATTCATAAGACCATCAGGGCACATTGAAAGTTTTGTATCGTGAAAATCTTATCCCCCAAATAAGTGCAAATAAGGCAGATAAGAGGAACTGAGCCAGACTTTTAATAGAACAATAATTTTGAAATTGCTTTTTGGAGTTCTTAGTAGAGAAACAAAAGGTAACACCAAGTATCATATTACTTAGCATTTAATTGAAACAGGACAAGAGCCGTTACTGGCTATGTTTAGTATGACAACATACTAAAGTTTCCCATTTTATGTTATTTGAAAAGTCTAAAGTTTGGTACAGGAATATAATATCAGGAATTCTTTCTTTCCTTCCTCTCTACTCTTCCCATCTTCTTTCTTTCCCTCTATCCCCTGTTTTCCTCCTGGTAGGAAATGAATGTAGGTGGAACACTTTGATGAATGGATTTTGTTCAATTTCAGTGAAGAAAGATGTACTTACAGGTTAAATTGAGTTTCTAAGTGTGTTAACACATTATCAGAGTCATTTATAAACTGTAATCTTATGGCTGTAAGTGAATTTCATTATATAATTTATATAAAATAGATCATAGATTAACAAATGTTATTTCCTTACTTTCACTAATTAGATTATTACTAAATGAGATCAGCTAAATTCTGAAGCTTTTAATGGAAAATTGATGTATCTTTTGTGAGCCTTAGAAATCTTATTTCTTTGTTCTGTCACAGTAATATATACAGATTCATCATCAAAACTTGATATTTAAATCGAATTAAAGAATGTTTTTAGTGGAGTGATCAGCCGTATAAAATAAATGAAAACAAATTTTAAAACAAAGTTCATAGAGAAATTAATGTTTTGTCTTTTCTATCATAATTGGAAGGCTTTCTAAAGAAAAAAAATTGCTTGTCACTATTTACTTTCTTTTCAGTGACTCCAGTACAAAACTGAACAGTCTCAGGTGTCACCTTATTTTGACCATGTTGTTTAGTAACTAGTGTGTTTGTCTGAGAGAGTAGAGTGTTGGCGGGGGGCACAAACTGGAAAATTTGGACTGATATATAAGCACTACTATATATAAAATAGATAACTGCTAAGGACTTACTGTATAGCATGTGAAACTCTACTCAGTGCTGTATAATGGCCTATTAGGGAAAAGAATTTTAAAAGGAGTGAAAGGGAAATTGTTCAGTTGTGTCTGACTCTTTGTGACCCCATAGACTGTAGCCTAGCAGGCTCCTCAGTCCATGGAATTTTCCAAGCAAGAGTTACTGGAGGGGGTTGCCATTTCCTTCATAAATATGGCTAAGCCAGGTGATGCACTGGTAAAGAATTCGTCTGCTATTGTGGGAGACACAGGAGATATGGCTTCAATCGCTGGATCAGGAAGATCCTCTGAAGTAAAAAATGGCAACTGGCTCCAGCAGTTTTGCTTGGAAAATTCCATGGGCAAAGGAGCCTGGCAGGCTACAGTTCATGAGGTTGCAAAGAATCAGACACGTACGTACAAGTAAAAGTATGTGCATTACAGATTCACTCTGATGTACACTTGAAACTAATACAACATTGCAAATCAACTATACTCCAATAAAAATTAAAAGATAAAAATAAAAGCCATCGTTGAGAGAGAATAAAAAAGGTCAGTTCCATTCCCTGTGCATTTAAATCGCATGCTGTTCCCTCAAATTCTCTGACACACAAATGCTACAATTCCTTGTTTACTGACAAACCCAAAGAGCGGGATAAAACTTAGAGGAAACCTTGGACTTAACTCCTCAGTGGGGAAATCCTGAGATTTGGTGGTTGGTTACTGTTTCATCTTATATGCAAACAGATGTCTGAGAAAATTCAAGTTGGATCACAAACTGCTTGCTAGAAAGTATAGTTATTCAATCAGAAACCATAGTAATTATTTTGCTGGGCCAAAAGTAAACAACAAAAGGCAAAGCAGGCATTTTTTCCCCTCCATATCTGGCTATCATGGGCTATATCAGAGGTTCTGACACAGAGAAGACTTTTAATAAAGTTTATTTGAATAATAGTAAATAAATAACTAATATAAACTTAAAAAAAAAAGAGAGGGAGATAGGCAGAATGCTAACAAAATACCCTATGAAAACACCTGTAAGGTTTAGACTTTTGGCTTTGATTGTTTCTTCATTTGTGTCTTTTATCCAGATGAATTAACTGTGGGATTATATAGTGGGTAGACATTAATCTAACATTTTCAATTTTAATTGATTGGTTCATAGTTCATCCAAGAACTTACTGGGCAATATATTTATAGCCATGACTTCACTTATTTCCATATATTCCATTTATATATAGGGTAGAGGGCTTATTGTAAATTTTCTAACATAACATTATATTAATATAAGTCTTCTGCTATTGTTATACAACTGAATCCTCATTGGCCTTTTTCAAGAGTACATTAAAGAGTTCACATACACTACTTAGTAAATGCACTGATTTATACTCATTCTTTAAGTCTATACTTATATTATAGAGTGGCTTATATTTCTTCTACAGTGGGGTATGCCTCATTTTTCAAACACCTTTATTGAATTATCTAATGTTTGTTTTCTTCCTCAATGTACTCTATCACAGTACCTGTACATGAGATATATATATATGTAAACCATTAAATCGAATATGAATTCTCATGTGTCTCTTATATTTGTTTGAAAGAGTTTGTTCAAATTTACTAGTTGAAAGAAATAAACACAAAGAGATTAAGATTTGTTCATGACCTCATGATCTTTGAATCTCTGGAATCCTCAATCACTGAGTTTTATTCTAATGCTCTTCTTGAGATAGTAATGTAATCCTTAAACTTAAATGTTTCCTATGACTAATAAAACCTGAAAGCTAAGACTTGCATTTAAGGACAAGCCTATAATTTAAAAATGTTGAATCTTGCACTAATCCTGCTACTAATAAATTCAAAAAAGTTACCTTAACTCTGCAAAAGTTATTTTCTCACTTTATAACTCTGATAACATGATTGTTGTTGTTGTTCAGTTGTTAAGTCATGTCTAATCTTTGCAACCCCATGGACTACAGCATGCCAGGCTCCCCTGTCCTTCACTATCTCCTGAAGTTGGCTCAAATTCATGTTCATTGAGTTGATGATGCCGTCCAATCATCTCATCCTCTGCTGCCCTCTTCTCCTTCTGCCTTCATTCTTTCCCAACATCAAGGTCTTTCCAATGAGTGGATTTGTCACATCAGGTGGCAAAAGTGCTGGAGCTTCAGGTTCAGCATCAATCCTTTCCAGTGAATATTCAGGGTTGATTTCCTTTAGGATTGACTGGCTTGATCTTACAGTTCAAGATACTCTCAAGAGTCTTCTCCAGCACCCCAATTCAAAAGCATCAATTCTTTGGTGCTCAGCCTTCTTTATGGTTCTCTCACATCCGTATATGACTGCTAGAAAAACCATAGCTTTGACTATATGGACCTTTGTTGACAAAATGATGTCTCTGCTTTTTAGTACACTATCTAGGTTTGTCGTAGCTTTTCTTATAGGGAGCAAATGTCTTTCTTTTAATTTAATGGTTGCAGTGATTTTGGAGCCAAAGAAAAGAAAATCTGTCACTGCTTCCACATTTCTCCCTTCTATTTGCCATGAAGTGATGGGACAGAATGCCATGATCTTAGTTTTTTGAATGACACTATACTGGAGTTTTAAAATGTATTTCCAAATAGTGCAAACATATGTATGTGTATATATATGTATTTCCCCCTTTTTTTTCTCATTCATGTTCCAAAAAGCGAATGAACCATAATTGTGTGTGATTAGCAGTGGCTTCCTACTTAGCCTTAGTCTTCTTGAACTCTAATCAAACTTAAGTCACCCTACTGTGAATCTGGAACCATACCTTATGATAGCTGTTCTGATAGTATCTTCATTCTGGTTTGGGCTTTGATTGGTTTTCTTCATTGTGTCTTTTATCCAAACGAATTAACTATCAGATTATATTGTGGGTATATATTAATGTAAGATCTTCCATTGTCATTGTAGGATTTTAAGGTTATGGCATTTATTGTTGCTTATAAGGAATGGATTTTTAGGACAGACCAATCAAAGATGGTTATCTGCTAAGGTACTGTGCTCAAATTCAGAAATCTATACACAAATGAGCTTGCTTATAGGCCTTCTGTTGAGGCTTACCTCAGAAGTAGATGACTATAATGATAAAGATATATCATGCTTCAAATAAAATAATAATATAATTTGCTAAATGATCTCTGGGAAAGATCTTCTATTTTATGGAACAGAAGTACTTAATATAAATGAAATAGCTTACTGTAAGCTGTAATAGCTACTTAAAAGGATAATCTAATTTTGATTTTAAATTCCAAGCCTAAGTATCTTACTCACCCTTGATCTTTTTACAGTATCAGATGGCTCCTGGTTTTCCTAAAAATTAAGACTTCTTTTCAAGTACAGATGTTGACGATTTACTTTACTAAGTAGGTAGGCCAAATTACTGGAGAATCAATTTCTATATTTAACAGATAGAAACTACTGTAAGAACAAAGTATTCCAAGAAATGATTTGGAAATAGATTTTATTGAAGAAAATATATTGATAGCATGTGACCGCTCTGTAAATTTTGGCCTATAGTAGAATTTGTGTTAGTTTCCAGATGCAAGGAAGAAGAAAAAAATAACCTATGCTATGGTAATGATAAGTTCCTAGAGGGACATCAGGCTAAAAATAATTTATTGAAACTGCCCTCGATTTCTAAAGACATTTCTGAGTTGCATTTAGAACATAGCCATTGATTACAAAGTGTGATTTGAGAAGGCAAAAGAGGCCAATTTTCCTGCAAACAAATTAAGAGATGCATATTGACTGCAGGGAAGTATGTCATCACTGAGAAATCGAAAGCTATAGGACTTTAGGAAATCAATCAGCAGTCGAGTCAAATTAGATTTTTTTCTCATACTTAGTTGTTGGAACCTTACATGGGATGTACATATTTTCAGCAGATAGAAACCTTTTGCTTTTATAGCAGATCCACATCAATAAAATGAATAGAGAGATATTCATTCATATTTTATGTTTTTGTAATCTTAAAAAAAAAGAAGTCCCCTAAATCCTATGCAAATATATATGCTTCTCTACTTCATTTTTTCCCAGTGACCCACTTTTCTTAGCATTTTAATTTGGGTCCCATTTGGGAAGGTATGACTCTCTAATCTGAAACCAATAACCAGCTTGCTATATTTATTTTAATGTTTTGGGAAATGAGAAAGAGGAAAGAAGTGGCTTTTCAATACATAAAAAGACAACAGCACTACATTCTAGTAAGTCCTACTTGGGAATGCATGTAGGAAGATCTCAGGTTCATATTTCTCTGGAAATAATAACAGTAAAATAGCTTTTAAAATAAAAATTCAAATCATGTGATTAATGAGGTCTTTTCCTATTTAAATTAATTAATTTATTTTAATTGGAGGCTAATGACTTGAGATCAGCCCTGGGTGTTCTTTGGAAGGAATGATGCTAAAGCTGAAACTCCAGTACTTTGGCCACCTCATGCGAAGAGTTGACTCATTGGGAAAGACTCTGATGCTGGGAGGGATTGGGAGAAGGAGGAGAAGGGGACGACAGAGGATGAGATGGCTGGATGGCATCNATGATAAGTATTATGAAAAAAATAAGGTTTTCTGATAGAGTATCTCAGTGCTTATTTCACAGTGACTGTTGGGGAATGTCCTTCTGAGAAGTTAGTGTTTAAACTGAACTCTAAATAACAAGAAGAGGATAACTACATGAAGATTGTGTGGGAGAGTTTTGGAGGCAAAGGAAAAGCTATGTGAGTAGAAATTCCGGAGTGTCAAAAGCCTTTTGGATAAAGGTGATGGCAGCAAGATGGAAAACAGTTTAGAGAAGTAGCTATGGACTGATGGTAATAGTATCAGGGGATTTGGATTTTATTTCAACAGTGATGGGAACCTAGGGTAGACTTTACCACAAGAGCATGAAGTGATTTATTTGATGATTTAAAAACACTTCTCTATATATATTGTAATATCAATGATTAAGTAGTATGATATCTGAAATTAGCTTAAAAATCATTTAAAGAGGTGTTGGGTGGGAGTAAATGAGGTTCTGGTGAAACAAGATTAGTCGTGAGTTTGATACTTGTTGAAGTTAAGTACATAGAATTCATTATATTATTGCCTCTACTTTATGTGTATCTGAAAATGTTCATAATACAAAGATTGAAAAAAATATAAAAACTACTTTCCCTCCAATGTAATAAACAGTCTAGTTCCCAAACTTGAGTCTATGATAAAGGAGATCTTTATTATCGGTCTTGCTAAAAGGAGAAACTTAAAAGGACAGGCTGCTAGGGAGTTGTAGTCAGAAATATGTAGACTTGATGATGATGCCATTTATTGAAACAGTAAAGACAGGTCAGAGTCTTGCAGCTTGGGCAGGGAGGACGTTTCCAGAACCTGGAAATCAAAGGTTCATTCTGGATGTGGCAAGGGTGAGGTGTTTATTAGATATGCAACTGGAGTTAGCATATAGCTCCCATACACATTTGAACCTGGAGTTCAGAGGTAGTGTTGTAGATGGAATTATCTGTTCAAAGGAATTTGTCCTCCTTTGTTATGTTTCACTTATTACTTTGAGTTTGGCTGCATGAATGTCTTTGGCCAATAGATGTAAACAAAATTGAAAGTTGCTGTACCTGAGCAAAAGTTTTAAATGTGCTAACATTTTTAGTTTGGTTGCTTTCTCCTGCCTCATTTATGAGGGTAGCATGTCCCAATGTTTCCCTGACGTTCAAACCTGTGTTCTGGGTTGAGATGGCACTGAGGTGCCCTTACTCAAGCTCATCAAAGTTGAAGCACTTGAGAGTGACACAAGAAATAAATGTTGCTGAGAGCTACTGAGATATTATAGTTGTTATTCCTGAAAAGTTGACAGATACAGTCAGGGATAGCGATATGCATTTGGAAGTTGTCGGCATATTGGTTTTATTTAAAGCCTAATGCTATATAAGATGATCTAAGGGAAGTGATGATCTCTAATTGTCTTTTATGCTGAGAAATGGGCCTACTAAAACAAAACGAAACAAAACAAATAACCTCATAATATTGAGACATTCTGGGAAATTTATGGCTAAAATGACATTTATTTTTTTTGGTTTCTATAATGCTTAGGTTAGTTCCATTTCCAAAATTGGCAAGTAGATACTTTAAATCAACATTTGACAATTTTTTTTTTCTTGATGTATCTGCAAATCAAACAAAATGTGAAATGCCCTACTCAAAGTATACATCACCATGAGGTAGAAATTCCTGATAATTTTTCAAGTTTTAACAATGAAGTTGAAATTGGAGAAAAATATAAAACAAAATGAGTTAATTTTTCCTTGCCTAAAACCAGGTCACTAGTTTTAAAACATAATAACTTTGATTTTGTAACATAGTGTTTCTTGGTAAAAATTTCTGTCACAAAATGCATTCAGCTTTGTTTTAATTAAATGAAATAAGGCGTTTGTAACTTGATGATAAATGTCTCTTTAAAATGCATATGAAATTATACTGGTGGTAATTTGTTAAATTATTATGGAAATTTCACACTTCCACAATAATGTTTAATTTGCTCTTGATTTAGGGTAAGTGTTCTGTCATAAACTACCCACTCTATCTTTACTTTTACTTTCAGCAATTCTATGGACATCTACATACACTTATATTTTTCTTAATACTGAAGATCCCAAACAAATTGTAGTTAAGGTGGGATGATAGAGTTAGTAAAAAATTATTCTAGGACCAAACACATTTCTTTTCAAATTTCATGATACGTTTTTTGTTACATTTTATAATTTTTTCTTTTGAGTGGCTTTTCAACTATGGCTTTAAATCTAAGACATTCCCTCCTCTTAATCATTTTTATAGCAAGCATGGAGTTTCTTTTGTATGCTTTTTCTCTGCAGTTTATTAAAGTTCCAGATATAACATTGAAATGTGATCTTGTACTACTATAATTTACTCTTTCTGTATTTATTTGACTACTAGTAGGGTTTGCTTCAATCCCTTGTTATCACGTAAAAATTTTATCATAAGTCATTTCATTGAAGTAAGAAGGATGTGGGGAGTGACATCATGAATTGTGTATCTTCAGCTATTTAATTCATTAACAACACAATAACTGCCATTTTAAGTTCTTAATATGTTTTTGGTATCATTCTAAAAACATTACATGATATATTTAATCCCCTGCAACCTTGTGAAGTAGTTCTGATAATATTCCCATTCAATAGAGGAAGGAACATGTTAAACAACTTTCCCAATGGTTTGCAGTTAGTAAACTGTGGAACCACGATTCAGGCTCTTCTCTGTCTAATGCTAAAGCCTGCATGCTTAATTGTTATGTATACGTATATATATATAATACACACGCACACATATATATAATATATACACATATGTATATACCTATAGTCCTTTTCAGACTAGACTAACAGTTTCAGCAAACAATCTCCAAATCTCAGCAAACCCTCACAAGAAGTTGGAGGCAGGATTAGATTACTGTTGAGCTAATTGTATTGCGTCTGTCCTTATTACCTCAGGAGTAGTTTCCTTTCACATCTCCTCAATGTTGGGTCTAGCATATTATTTGATTTGGCCAATCAAATGTGAAATTGTTATCATGTAGACCTGTGCCTTAAGAAGCAAAACATTTTGCTGCTTAACCCCCAGAAGCTTCAGAATTCCTTTATGAGGAGTACAAATGAGGCAGGTGGAGCTAACATAGACTTAATCACAGATGCACTCCCCCAGTCAGCTTGCAAACCCACAGATCTGAGCAAGAAAATAATGCTTATTATTCCATGCATAAGTGATCTTATGGCTTTTGTTATGCAGCAAAAGCTAATGTAAATTTTTGAAGTGAAGCAATTGTGAAGGAACTGAGATCTAGAGTGGTTAAGTATTCTACATCACTTGGCTATTGAATAGCAGAATTGAGATTCAGACTAAGGTCCTCTATTCCAATATACATATCTTCGACCATTATGCCATGCTAACTCCAAGTAAGCATATTGTTTTCCTGTATAAAGATACACTACAGACTTTGCAGATGGCGCTAAAGGTCGAGAACCTGCCGGCCAGCACAGAACACATAGGAGATGTGGTTCTGTCCTGGGTAGGAAGATCCCCTGGAGAAGGGCATGGAATCCCACTCCAGAATCCTTGCCTGGAGAATCCCATGGAAGAGGAGCCAAATAGGCTATGGTCCATAAAGTCAGACATGACTGAAGCAACTTAGCATGCATGCACAAAGACACCTTTTTTTAGAAAATGCCACTCTTATAAGCTTTGCCTATTTGTTAATTTATATGTGTGTATCTGTTCATATTTATACACGTAAAAATGAACACAATTTTTATGTTTTCTAAAGACCGTAATTTCTCCAGGTGAATATGCCTGTTAGTCTGGCATTCCCAACAAGTTTCTCATTTTGAAAACTGACCTCTTGGATAGATGATCTTAACGGACAATGTTAAGGTAAATCTGAGTGCATACATGGCAGAGAATCAGGCAAATATTCCTCCAACTTAGTTTTGAATAATTATCTCGAAGAAGTGGCACCTTTTGTTGGGAACTTATGCTTTTAAGAGTCTATTTTTCCATTTGTGCAGAGGGGCTTTATTATTACTTAAGCAGCACATGGCTGTGGAATGAGAAATGATGCAAGGAAATACTGTGGTTGAGAAAGTGTGAATGTAGTTGTTAAGCATTATTGTAGCTGAGAAGTGTTGGCTGTTGAACTAGTTTGTTGGACAGTTTGGATATGCAAAACATGTTCAAGGTATTATAAAAAGAGATTTTAAGAGCTCTCAAGTTCCTATATTACCCTTTGTGTGATTTTTTTTTCTTTTCAAAGGTTTTTGTAGGTTAATACTATGCAACACTGTAATCATTGTAGGTAATATAAATTTAATAAAATGAAAATTGAATATTCCCCTAATGTGACTACAACTTTGCTATTTGAAGTGTGGCCCATAAACCAGCAGCATTGGCATCTCTAAGGAGATGATTAGAAACATAAACTTATGGCCCTAGCCAAAACCAGCTGAATAAAAATATTTATTTTAACAAGATTTCAAGGTTGATAAGAGATAATAACAGAGAAAATTAAAAGTTATTGTTCAGAAGACACCTAATTGCAACACTGTTATTAACAAAGTTGATATATTCTTTACACAATAGTCAGGAAATGAATTATTTACTAAGGTCAAAAGGAAAATAAGATAAGAGGAAATGCAAAAATATTAGCTATCGCATCATGTATTATATACTTGATTACCAGTTACTGTTCAGAGTACTGTGAAGAGTTTTTTTTAATGGTCAAAATAGTGAAGAAAATGTTGCTATTAAGGTATTTGTTTTTTCAGTTTACAATCCTATCCTCAACTAAGCATATTTTTTCTTTAAGTAGTATAAAATATATACATAATAAAAATATTATAAACTGTTTATTTGACCAAAACCTCTAGCCACAGCATTACTAACAAACAAAATTAATAGTTTTGGAAATTAGAATAAAATCAACATGAATATCAATCATGTGCTAATTGTCTTTCCTTTCTGTTGACTTTAGGAAAATTTGGATCATAATATATTTATAAGAATGTGACTTAGTTCTACTATTTGATACCTAATTCCATATCTTTATAATAAGCCCAAATCATTTACTCAAATAATGTTCAATTTAAGATTCATGTGAATTTACATAAATTATGATAGGGCTCATGTTCGTTGAAATATCTGTAATGAATATGCAGGTAAAATGTTTAATATTTTAGACATTATAATGAAGTCCTTGAAATGTTTTCTTTTGCTGAGGATTTTTGTAAGATGATTTGGCATGGCCCTGCTTAAATGCCTTTTAAAAAATAATTAATAAATTAATTTTTAATTTTTGGCTGCTCTGGGTCTTCGCTGCTGCACAGTCTTTCTCTAGTTGCTGCTGGTGGGGTCTACGCGCTAGTTGTGTCTGGGCCTTTCATTATGGTGGCATCTCTAGTGGAGCAGGGACTCTGGGGCACGTGGGCTTCAGTAGTTGCAGGTTTGTCTCCCAATCACAGGCTCAGTAGTTGCAGTACATGGGCAGCCCTGTGCCATGTGGAATCTTCCCATACTAGGGACTCAACCCTTGTCTCCTGCATTGGCAGGAGGATTCTTTACCACTGGACCACCTGAAATGGCTTTTAATTTACTTGTAATTGATTACGGTTGAGTCAAGAATCACCTGTTAAATAGTAGCATCCTAATTTACACTGTCTTCTTTTTTCTCTTATTTTTATGGGGTATTATTAGGGACAGGAGTCATGGTAAAATATATTTGTTGGACAATGCTGTGTTTTGATTCAATATCCAGACTCAGTGTGATTTTTCACCATTGCTTCTTCTGATATATTCTTGTTTCTGTGGTTTAGTTTTTATGATCCTTGATGTTTAGTGAAATTAAAGAAGCTATTCCTATATGGATACACTGGGAAACAAACAAACAAAAATGTTCAATAAGTATATAGGTAGAAGTTTAGCAACTTTTCAGAAGCCAGTCGCTGTTTGTCCAGACTTTGAAACTGCTGAAGTTGAAGCTCTAATACTTTGGCCACCAAATGCGAAGAGCTGACTGATTGAAAAAGACACTGATGCTGGGAAAGACTGAAGGCAGGAAGAGAAGGGGATGACAGAGGACGAGATGGATGGATGGCATTATCAACTCAATGGACATGAGTTTGAGCAAGCTCCAGGAAATGGTGAAGAAAAGGGAAGCCTGGCACGTTTCACTCCATGGTTTTGCAAAGAGTTGGACACAACTGAGTGACTGAACAACAGCAACAAATATCATTAAGAATGAATCTTAACAATGACAAATATAATTCTTAATGTTCACATGTTGACTTCTGATCTGGATAGCATTTTTTCTTAGAAAAAAAATGTGTAGTGTAACTTCACACCTTAATTAATTGAAGAAGATAAATGTTGGTATTGAACTGAATTGTTGTTGTTTAGTGTGTAAGGCATGTCTGACTCTTTTGCATCCTCATGGACTTTAACCCACCAGGCTCCTCTTTCAGTGGGAATTCCCAGATAAGAATACTGTAGTGGATNCTTCACACCTTAATTAATTGAAGAAGATAAATGTTGGTATTGAACTGAATTGTTGTTGTTTAGTGTGTAAGGCATGTCTGACTCTTTTGCATCCTCATGGACTTTAACCCACCAGGCTCCTCTTTCAGTGGGAATTCCCAGATAAGAATACTGTAGTGGATTGTCTTTTCATTCTCCATGTGATCTTCTGGACCCAGAGATCAAACCTGTGGATCTTGCCACATCTGCTGTATTGAAGGCAGATTCTTCATTGCCGAGCCACCTGGAAAGTTTTTTGTTGGGTTGAATGGTGGATCGTAAATCTAATGACAGGTATCATTAGAAAGACAAGGAAAATGTGAGACCACAGAGATAGAAGGAAGAAATCAATGTGAAAATAGAGGTAGAGATTGGAATCATTTATTTAAAAGCCAAGAAATGCCAAGAATACATAGTAGCTATCAAAAGCTGGAAGAAGCAAGGAAGGACTCTCCTCTAGAGTCCTGTTGTTGTTCAGTTGCTAAGTCACGTCCTACTCTTTGCGACCCCATGGACTGCAGCACACCAGGTTTTGCTGTCCTTCAGTCTCTCCCAAAGTTTGCTCAAATTTGTCCCAACTAGGTCAGTTATGCTATTTAATCATCTCATCTGCTGCTGCCCTCTTCTCCTTTTGCCTTCCGTTAGTCCCAGCATAAGGGTCTATTCCAGATGAGTAGGCTCTTCACATCAAGTGACCAAAGTATTGGAGCTTCAGCTTCAGCATCAGTCTTTCCAATGAATATTCAGAGCTATTTTCCTTTAGGAGGGACTGATTTAATCTCCTTGCATCTAAGGGACTTTCAATAGTCTTCTTCAGCACCACAATTTGAAAGCATCAATTCTTTGGCACTCAGCCTTCTTTATGGTCCAGCTCTCAGAGCCATACATGACTACTGGAAAAATCATGTGTGTGTTCTTAGTCACTCAGTCATGTCAGACTCTTTGCAACCCCATGGACTGTAGACCTCCAGGCTCCTCTGTCCACGAGGATTCTTCAGGCAGGAATATTGGAGTTGGTTACCATGCCCTCCTCCAGGGGATCTTCCCAACCCAGGAATCAAACCCAGGTCTCACAGGCTGATTCTTTACCATCTGAACCAACAGAGAAGCCCTAGCTTTGACTATATCCACTTTGTCAGCAAAGTGATGTCTCTGCTTTTTAATATGCTGTCTAGATTTGTCATACCTTTTCTTCTAAGGAGCAAGCATCTTTTAATTTCATGGCTGCAGTCCCCATCCATAGTGATTTTGGAGCCCAGGGAAATAAAATCTGTCACTCTAGAGTCTTAAAGTGTGATATAACTTTGAAAATCTCTTGATTTTGGATTTCTGGGCTCTGGAACTGTGAGATAATAAATTTCTGTTGTTTGATACTACCAAATGTGTGGTAGTATGTCATGTTGGCCCTAGGAAACTAATATTCTACTGTATCAGATAATTCCAAAGCCTAATGACTTAGCAAAATATATCTTTATTGCTTACACATATCATAGTTTATCCAGTTGGCAGGTAAAAATCTGCTTCATGCAGTCATTCAAAGACCCATACTCTACTAATTGTGACTCTACCATTCACAGGAAGTGATTCCAATGTCTCGGCAATCAATCATGACCCTAACCTGGCCAAAAGGATTTGTGAAAATGTAGTTTTCCTGTGTCCCAAGAAAGATGATGCAAACACAGCACCATATCTTATGAATATATGCATTTTTTTTCCTGCCATAGTTTGTCTTTCTTGGGTGAGGTATCTGTTTCATTCTTTCTTCTAAACATAGAAAACATTAGTGATCTCTCCAATTAAGCAGAAAACCCTGTTAATTTATTTACTGACTTCTGTTCAGAGTCAGCCTCTCAATCTATTTCTACTTATGTAGTAATTTTTTAACGATTTTTTTTACCTTGCTTGACTTTTTTGATTAATTAATCAACTTCTAGATACCTTAGATAGAAATTCCAGCCCTGCTATTTTTATGAAATGTGAAAATGAAAGTGAAAGAGAAAGTGAAGTCATGCCTGACTCTTTGCGACTCTGGACTGTAGCCTACCAGGATCTTCCATCCATGGGATTCTCCAGGCAAGAGTACTGGAGTGGGTTGCCATTTCCTTCTCCTGGGGATCTTCCCCACCCAGGGATCGAATCTGGGTCTCCCATATTGGAGAAGCTTTAACCTCTGAGCCACCACGGAAGCCCTTTATGAAATGTAATTTTAGGCAAATTATTTCTCTTCCCTGAACCCATTTTCCAGTTTGTTTAATGATTGGTTTCAGTTAGTAGCTTTATTATGAAGCTTCAATCAGATAAGGCATGAAAAATACCAGCATTCAGTCTGTGATTTGTTAGTATATTGTCCCTTTAAAATTTTGACGATAAATTGAGTCTCCAAAATGCAAACCAACTTCACTGCCTAGTGTATAGCAAATAAACAATGTATCTTTCAGTGTCATGGTGTTGGGGGACAGTAGTGCTCAGCTACTCAATTGTGTCCAACTCTGTAAACCCAGGGACTGTGACCTGTCAGGCTCCTCTAGCCACAGAATTTTCCAGGCAAGAATACTGGAGTGGGTTTCCATTTCCTACTCCAGGAGATCTTCCTGACCTAGGGATTGAACCCAAGTTTCCTGTGATTCCTGCATTGGCAAATGGATACTTTACCTCTGGGCCACCTGGGAAGCCAATAATAAGCTGTAACTTCTAAGAAGGTATTTGATGAAATATAATTTGTAAATTATTGTCATGGGGTAATTAATTTTATACTTTATTTGAAATGCAAATGATATTGTGGAATGCCACCTAAAAGGCCTAANATTCCTGCATTGGCAAATGGATACTTTACCTCTGGGCCACCTGGGAAGCCAATAATAAGCTGTAACTTCTAAGAAGGTATTTGATGAAATATAATTTGTAAATTATTGTCATGGGGTAATTAATTTTATACTTTATTTGAAATGCAAATGATATTGTGGAATGCCACCTAAAAGGCCTAAAATTCTCTCTCTCTTGTCTTAATTTTTTTTTATTCCCACTTATAGTAAAGTAATGTACATTTTATTTTCTGGTCTATGTGAGAATCAATATATTTTACTTCCTTTTCAAACCCTAAATTTCATAATTCCCTGACATAGATCTTTATAGGTGTAATTTTGCAACTTTTTTGGAAACTATTCGTGACAGTATGGACACCCACTCATTAAAGTCAGTGACATAGCAGCTGTCTAGTTAAACTTAGTAGATTCACTGGCACATGAAATTTAGCTCTAAGTCTCTACAAACTTTTGGATACAGTGCTGAACAGATTTAGATCAAATTCTATATCATGCTGTTTATTATATCACATGAACATTGTCTACAGATCAACAAAATTATTTCAAAATGATAATGTCACTGATTTCAAGGTATCTCAAATAAAGAGAACCTTCATGGATAATGTACAAAAGGACACAGTTATACAAAGCCTCACTTCAGTTCAGTTTGCTCAGTCGTGTCTGACTCTTTGCGACTGCAGCACGCCAGGCTTCCCTGTCCACCACCAACTCCCAGAGCCTACTCAAACTCATGTCCATTGCATTAGTGATGCCATCTGATCATCTCATCCTATGTTGTCCCCTTCTCCTCCTGCCTTCAATCTTTCCCAGTATCAGGGTCTTTTCCAATGAGTAAGTTTTTCACATCAGATGGCCAAAGTATTGGAGTTTCGGCGTCAGCATCAGTCTTTTCAACGAATATTCAGGACTGATCTCCTTTAGGATGGTCTGGTTGGATCTCCTTGCAGTCCAAGGGACTCTCAGGAGTCTTCTCCAACACCACAGTTCAAAGGCGTCAATTCTTCTGTGCTCAGCTTTCTTTATAGTCCAACTCTCACTTTCATACATGACCACTGGAAAACCATAGCTCTGACTAGATGGAAGCCTAAAAAGTCACTATATACCTTTTATGAAACATTTATTTATTTTGTGTATGTTTTTAATTTTATTATTTATGCAGTTAGTTTTTACTCAAGCGATGATAAAAGTGCAACTAACGCCAATCCAGGTGTAGGTTTACTGTATGGTTGAAACGTGCCAGGAAGAAAAAAATATTAGGGGCAGAGAGATTAGCTTTCTCACTTTTGTGGTTTTATGCTTAGTCATGGGAATCTTTATTAAGGAAGAGAATTTCAAAAACCTTTGAACAAAGAGAAGAAGACTGGCATGGCTGAATGCAGAAATGGTGAGGAGGGTTTCCTGAGTGCTGTGAGTGGAAAAACTGGGAAGATGAGGGAAGTCTGTGATAAGATTCTTTACTGTCTGAGCCACCAGCAAAGCCCTATGTAAAGACTTTTTTGTTTGCCTCAAATAAATGTAAAATGGAAATTAAATTCTAACCAGGTGTTAGGCATACCATGACTCTTGTTTTGTTGCTCTGTAAAGGTTCAGAAGACCTTACACAACTACAAAATTATAGGAAAGGAGTATACTCGCCCTGTTTATACATTGGTTTCACACACACATAAACCAGAGAAGGTATTCAAATGACCTGTCCAGCAGGTCCAGTTATTCCAGGGTCCCCGAGAGGGAGCTACCTGAAAGAATCATGGGGGAGNATCATCTTTCAGGGTTTGAAATAGCTCAACTGGAATTCCATCACCTCTACTAGCTTTGTTCGTAGTTATCCTTTCTAAGGCCCACTTTACTCACATTCCAGAATGTCTGGCTCTAGATGAGTGATCACACCATCGTGATTTTCCAGGTCATGGAGGTATTTTTTGAACAGTTCTTCAGTGTATTCTGGCCACCTCATCTTAATATCTTATGCTTCTGTTAGGTCCATAACATTTCTGTCGTTTATCGAGACCATCTTTGCATGATACATTCCCTTGGTATCTCTCATTTACTTGAAGAGATCTCTAATCTTTCCCATTCCATTGTTTTCCTCTATTTCTTTACACTGATGGCTGAAGAAGGCTTTCATATCTCTTCTTGCTATTCTTTGGAACTCTGCATTAAGAGCTTATATTTTTTCCTTTTCTCCTTTGCTTTTCACCTCTCTTCTTTTCACAGCTATTTGTAAGGCCTCCCCAGAGAGCCATTTTGCTTTTTTGCATTTCTTTTCCATGGAGATGGTTTTATCCCTGTCTCCTGTACAGTATCACGAACCTGATTCCATAGTTCATCAGGCACTCTATCTATCAGATCTAGGCCCTTAAATCTACTTTTCACTTCTAGTGTATAATCATAAGGGATTTGATTTAGGTCATACCTGAATGGTCAAGAGGTTTTCTCTACTTTCTTCAATTTGATTCTGAATTTGGTAATAAGGAGTTCATGATCTGAGCCACAGTCATATCCTCGTCTTGTTTTTGTTGACTGTATAGAGCTTCTCCATCTTTGGCTGCAAAGAATATAATCAATCTGATTTCGGTGTTGACCATCTGGTGATGTCCANTTTCTTCAATTTGATTCTGAATTTGGTAATAAGGAGTTCATGATCTGAGCCACAGTCATATCCTCGTCTTGTTTTTGTTGACTGTATAGAGCTTCTCCATCTTTGGCTGCAAAGAATAGAATCAATATGATTTCGATGTTGATCATCTGGTGATGTCCATGTGTAGAGTCTTCTGTTCTGTTGTTGGAAGAGGGTGTTTGCTATGATCTGTGCATTTTCTTGGCAAAACTCCATTAGTCTTTGCCTTGCTTCATTCTGCACTCCAAGGACAAATTTGCCTGTTACTCCAGGTGTTTCTTGACTTCCTACTTTTGCATTCCAGTCCCCTATAATGAAAAGGACATCTTTTTTGGNCCATTCTGAAGGAGATCAGTTCTGGGTGTTCATTGGAAGGAATATCGCTAAAGCTGAAACTCCAGTACTTTGGCCACCTCATGTGAAGAGTTGACTCATTGGAAAAGACTCTGATGCTGGGAGGGATTGGGGGAAGGTGGAGAAGGGGACGACAGAGGATGAGATGGCTGGATGGCATCACCAACTCGATGGACGTGAGTTTGAGTGAACTCCAGGAGTTGGTGATGGACAGAGAGGCCTGGTGTGCTGCAATTCATGGGGTTGCAAAGAGTCAGACATGACTGAGGGACTGAAATGAACTGAACTGAACTGATGGCTACTTATCTGGAAGTTTCCTTTTTCCCCCTTTTGGCTTCCCTGAAAGTACTGTCTGATGAAAAGAAAAAAATTGAAATCTTAGGTTATAGGAGTTCGGGAGGAGGTCTGGTGAAAGATTGTGGGATAAATCATTTAATTACCTTGAAATTTGAAGTAGGTATTTTTGTCAATTAACATTTAATGATCAACCATTTTCTGTACTAAATGGAAGGATACTTAGGAGGACTCTGTTTCTATCAGGGAAAGCCAACTGATTTCTAGCCCTGGTACTATGTGATAAAATCTCAGTTCTACCATTTATTAGCTTATGATCTTGCGTGAACCTTGATTTTCTTATCTGTAATACTAAAAGAGACTAATCTATATTTAACCAAACAGAATAACATTTTTCTCTGAATTGAAGTCTCAACATGATTGAATTTTTGGATGAATTACATCAACATTTATATCAACCTTTTCTCGTTTAGATTTCTTCTTGTCTTTTCATATCCTTGCTTCATCTACTCTTGTCAGGGTTTAACTTTCATCAGATGTTTGGATATACAATTAATAAAAATATTGTAAGGTTTACTGTTATTGTAAAGTAGATGATTGGCATATAACTGAATAGCTCCAAGTACTTCTAAAAATCTAATCCTTCCTCATCTTATCCTTTCTCTCCTTTTCTTTTTCTAAACTTTTATATTCCTAAGGCAGGGCTTACCAGAAGAAAGTCATTTTTACTATGCTTGCTAAATGTTTTATTTACTTATACATTTTTGTAAGTTTACCCTGACTAATGGGATAGAAACTCAAGTGGAGCCTATGCTATTGGAGTTTACTCTTTTAGTTATTATATCTTTTTTTAGACATTTTATTTAAAAGGAATATTTGTTTTAATTGGAGGATAATTACTTTACAATATTGTGATAGATTTTGCCATGTATCAACATAAATTGGCCATAGGCAAAATGTATTTTGATCCTTGGATACATTTCAAAAGAATGCCATATAAGACAAATTGGAAAGAACTCTAGCTAGAGAGGCATGTAACATGTAAATACATTACTTGCAGACTGGATATAGCGTAATAGTCTTTAGAACTTTTATTCAAGATGTATATGCTATTGCTTAGTAATTTAGATGTAAATAAATTTTGGAATCCTTACAGTTGCCAAATAAAATATTTTCTTTGACCTTTTTTATTTCTAAAGTTGTTTCATTATTTTAACCAGATGGTGTTTTTCCTAGGAATACCATTTTTCAATCTCAGATGACTACTAACAAAAGTCTCATTATTCCTTAGAAGATGGTTTAAGTCTTACTCTCTCTAAAGTTTGCTTCTGGTACCTGCAGTGAACATTAGGAATATGTTTCTTGCAAGGATGAGAAATTGATATCTCCAGTCCATGTTGTGGCTGACTGCAGTGTCCTTACTCATTGGGTCAAATAGATACATTCCCCTATGTTCCATCCATCTTAACACAAGCTTTCAAGAACTCATCTCTGAGCAGCATTCATCATTCCCTGGAAGAAGGGGTGGATGATGTTTAAGGATAAAAATGAAATCATTTTGGGAGCAGGGTTACTGTAATGAATGAAAACAAAAAAATCTGAAAGAGGCAACTTAGTATTTTTGTTTGTTTCTAAGTTTCTATGACATTCAATAAATATTAGTTTTACACCCACCTGTTGGGGATAATTGTCCTCCAAATAAATGTCTTCATCTGCCTCCTTGAAGGCATAGATTACTGAGAGTTTTATTATTGGTTAAATTAATTTAGTTATAGATAATAGTAATAGAGTTAAGCTTTCCTTTCACATTCTTTTTAAGTCTTCACCAATTATCAGAATCTGATCTCATTTCAGACAAAAAAATAATTATATTGATGTTTCATTAGGAAAAAATACAATCTACTATCTATTTGGATCTCTTTATGAATGTGAAATTAAATAGAGAGCCAAAATTATAATCCTGGAACTCTGCCAAAATTCTACTTGAGAAAAAATTTGGGAATCTGGGTTATCCATAATGCTACTATTTTCACACTCATTCTACAATTATTTTTCTGTCCACATCATTTTTCTTGAATTAACATATATTTAAAGACACTATATTTTGCCTAGAGTTAAATGTTTCTGTCTTAATAGCTGATTTGCAAAGAATAGAACAATGAATTTAGTCATTTACTTGAAAGACTGTCTCTGAAAATAGGCATTTTAAAATATAAGAGACTACCAGTTCTCAAAAATTTACTATTGCTTGGCCGTTAGGATTTTCCCATTTCTGTGGGGGTGGGGGGGGGGATTCTTGAAAGCTATTGAGGTTTTATCAGTTTTTCTGTGACAAGAAATAGCTTGGATTGGCTATGAATGAATTGGTCCCATAACCTAGATAAACATCAGATAATATGTGAGTCCTTAAGACACTTCTGAGTTATGATAAAACATGTCAAGGTGTGCAGGGAGCCTATCTCAATAGCCTTCGAACCACAGCGTATTAGTTATGAAAGATTAATCTTAATAGATTTTTGGATCAATTTATGCCGTTTGCACATACAATGAGACAGCAAGGTGCTTCTCTCTATTCTATTTATATTCCCTGAAGGTTAACTTTCAAAATGTATGCGTACTTTGCATTTGGAGAGCTGTCAGGTGATTTTTAAGTCTAGAAAACAGATTAGATTGGGAGATTGAAGTTCCTGTCCCACAGAGAATTTATATTTAAGCAGAAAGTTTGCCTTTATATGTATAAAAATGAAATTACGAAATTTTACTTAATATTTTTGAAGGATAAATAACAAAGAAATTGTACTAGTTCAATTATAGTTAGAAAAATAATTCTTTAAGGCTTTAAAATATTTCAAAGCAGTTTATGTTCTCTAATTACCTTGGGTGTAGAATTTATAATACATGGGTTTATAAAGTCATGAAAATTCTTGAGGCATGTATTTTCGTGGAAATCCTTGAACTAGTTTCTATGTTTTATGCATGAATACTTGCAGAAGCAAGCCAAAATGACTTATTGGAAAGGATGCATTTCCTGTAAGCACCTGAGCATTCGGGTGATCTATGCTTTTGGTACAACTCTAGCTAAACTAGATGTGAGAGGGTTAGATATTTTGGGAGGTATAATCATTAGCATAATGTAGGTTCTTCTGAAGCAAGGGGAATGTAGGTGATCTAAACGCAATCAAGGTCGTGAAACAGCAGCTGATGTTCAAGCTTAACATTCTTTTTGATTTAGGCCACCTTGATAGAAGGATTTTTTTCTTAAATATGTGTAACCATGCTAAGCCCATTACAAGGTTATATAAGGAAAGTGATCATTATACTAGCAAATGTGCCTTTGTACAGCCTATCCTGTGAATGTTTGTGATTTCACATGCATTCAATTAATATAGCAAGTAAGTTAGTTTAGTTTTGTTTTTTTTTAAGGCAAATTCATGGTTACAGTATGAAGTCAATCTTCTTAGTTTATAAAATTCCTTTCTGAGTGATGATCCCTAATGACGGTGGATTAAATGTGTTGTCTTTTTTAAGAGAGAGTCAGTGACAGGTTAAGATAGAAACATATTTGTAAAATTTTCTTTCTGGAGATTTTATAGTTAATAAGTAAACCTAATTATAACTCTCCAACAATAAATTATGACAATATAAAGTTGATAACACCTAAAACTCAGCAAGTTTGCAGTGTTTTCTAGCAGCTATTTTGGGCTACTTTATGAAGGGTGTGAAGCAAAGATTGTCAATCAAGTCAGGATGATGTTCATTTATAAGAGTTTTGGGGAAGACCAAAGATATGGTTTAGGACTTGCCAGGAGGCTCAGTGGTAAAGAATCTGCCTGCCAATGCAAGAGATGCAGAAGACACAGGTTTGATCCCAGGGTCTGAAAGATACCTTAGAGGAGGAACTGGCAACCTGCTCCAGTATTCTTGCCAGGAAAATTCCATGGAAAGAAGAGCCTGGCAGGCTGCAACCCATAAAGTTACGGAGAGTCAGACAGGACTGAGTATGCACAACAGTAATAGCAACAAAGTTACGGTTTAAAGTATAGTTCAATTAGAAACCTGATTCAGAGGAATGGTATGGGTCTGTCCATTTTTACTGTTTGTCTTCTGTGTTAGACATGGTTTTATGTGCAAGTCTAAAGTTGTTTAGTTCCCAAGTTGTGATCTTTTGCAATCCCAGGAACTAAAGTCTACCAAGCTCCTCTATCCATGGGATTTCCCAGGTGAGAATACTGGAATGGGTTGCCATTTCCTTCTCCAAGGAATCTTCTCAACCCAAGGATTGAACCCACGTCTCTTACATTGGCAGGCAGCTTCCTTACCGTGGAACCACCAGGGAAGCCTAAGGCCAAAGCTGCAACTCACCACTTAAAGAACTATTAACACAAAATTACAAGAAAGAACAGAAAGATCCTAGTTTTGTCTTCTACCTTCTAGCATTGTCATAAGAAAAAGTATAATTTATGGCATTATTTTAGATAATGCTGCATGATTCCATCCCATTCTCACATGAAAACTGATAATCAACATGAATATTATATTGAAGAAGGAGTTTCAGCTGTCCCCTAAAGGCTATCAAATTTACATATTTGTCTTAGAGAAAACTCACATGTAGGCTGCGGATGTTTTAGTCTTACAGTCATATCTAGCTTATGTGACCTCATGGACTGTAACCAACCAACCTCCTTTGTCCATGGAATTCTCCAGGCAAGAGTACTGGAGTGGGTTGCCATTCCCTCCTCCAGGGGATCTCCCCCATCCAGGGATCGAACATGGGTCTCGTGCATTGGCAGGAAGATTTTTACCATCTGCGACACCAGGGAAGCCCAGGCTAATTCTTTAAATAACAAGGCTTCTTAGGTGGTGCTAGTGGTGAAGAACCTGCCTGCTAATGCAGGAGGTGTGGGTTCTAGGGTTGGGAACATCCCTTGGAGGAAGGCATGGCAACCCACTCCAGTATTCTTGCCTGGAGAATCTCAGGGACAGAGGAGCCTGGCGGGCTGCAATCCACAGCTTTGCAAAGAGTTGGACACGAATAAAGAGACTTAGCACAAACAAACACACACACACACACACACATTTGGACTGCCTCCTCTGTCCATGGGATTCTCCAGGCATGAATACTGGAGTGGGTTGCTATGGCCCTGACCAGGAATTCTTCCCAACCCAAGGATCGAACCCTCAACTATTATATCTACTGCATTAGGCAAGTGAGTTCTTTACAACTAGCACCACCTGGTAAGTCTATATATGTATATATGTTTGCCTAGAAATTCTAATCTATAGTTCCATACAGTTTTATTTCTAGGCTCCTATCAATTATTTTAAACTTTTCTCATAGATCTTCTTCCCTAATCATTTTTATTGCTCTACTCTGGACACATTCCAAGGTTCCACACTCTTTTAGTAATGGAATCACATGGACCAATAGTGATCTTTTTATGAGCAAAGCTGAATGGAATCTCACTTGTTTTTCCCTCTGCTGCAAGGACTCTGTAGGACTGTCAAGGAGAAAATAAATATTTGTTACTTCTGGTAACGAAAGAAGTATGTGACTCAGCAACACATGGGGAGCAGATGTGTTGAAAAAGAGCCCATTCCTGTGCATCAGATCTGTCACTGAATGAAACTATAAATAGAGAAAAATTTGGGGAGAAGAAGCTGCATCTCTGATTCTGTTCAATCACATTGAAACTGGAAATACTAAAGCTTGGGCTTTGGATGTATTGATGATTCTGCTTTATATAGATGGCTGGTCAACCCATACTTAAGTGAGCCATGCAGCTGGAAAACAACTGTTCCTTTACCCCCACTACCATACACAAAGGCATTCTGAGCAGTAAGGATCCTTTGGCTGTTGAAACACGTAGAAGTTCAAATGGTGGCTATCTGGCTATAAAAACTGCTAAATTTGTCTTATTAGGTTGGCATCTCTGCCCTTTCCATTCTACCTTCCCCAGCCTGGAGAAACTGGACTTGCTATAGCACCCTTCATAGAGGAGAGTGCTAAAATCTTTGTTGACCAAGCTGACCAAATGCAAAAGGCATTTTCTTCTGGATAGAAATGTGCCCTAACAAGTTGGCTCTATCTTTTCCCAGGCAAAAATGTTCCATTTGGGGACTGACAAGAAAGCTAGATTTGGATAAATAACTCTAAGTATTTGAATATGAAGAGTTTACTAAGGACAGCTACTTAGACCATAATCATCCATGTTGTAGGTGTTGATTCCCTAAAAATAGTACACTTCTGATTTTGTGATATGACTTTTTCAAACTCATGTTAATACATTGATATTCACATTAGGGTATTTAAAAAAATATTTTCTATTGGAGTATATGAACAATGTTGTGATAGTTTTAGGTGTACCACAAAGTGGTTCATATATATATACATATGTTATACATACATGTATACCATGTATAACAAAGTTATACATATGTATAATTGGGGGATTTTTTTTATAGCATTTGTATAATTCAATGGAAAATACCTGATCCCATCTCTTACTAATTTCCCAGATAAATGTTGTATAAATATAAGAACTGACTGAAAAGAAGGCAGGGTGATTTGAGAGGTCATATGACCAAAGCCTGCGCTTCCCTGGTGGCTTGGCGATAAAGAGTGTGCCTGCCAGTGCAGGAGATGTGGGTTCAGCTCTTGGGTTGGAAAGTCCCCTGGAGAAGGGCATGGCAACTCACTGCAATATTCTTGCCTGGGAAATCCCATGGACAGAGGAGCCTGCTGGACTAAAGTCCATGGGGTCACAAAAGAGTCAGACACAACTCAGTGACTAAACAATGATGATATTATTTATCTTCTTGAAGTCTAGGAGCCAGATTTGATCATTCATGTGTTCGACAGAACATTACTATATTGTGTATAACATATAGGCTCAGTGTATATTTGTCCAACTACACTAACAGTTATCTCACAGCTAGGCACTGTTAGAATGAAACTGTGAAGCTTTCTACCCAAACCTAACTCAGGAGGGAGTGTTCTCCCAAGCTATCTCTGGTCACTTTACGAGGAAGTTCTGTTTAGTTAGCTTGATAGGAAAAAAAAAAAAAATGAGAAGCCTGAATATTAAAAACAGTATTTTTCTGTTTAAGCAGATTGCAAAATGTATCTTTATCAGTAAATTAAAATTTTAACCCTGGGCCTTGATAGCATATAGCATATGTTTATTTCCAAGTTGAAAATAGAGCAANAAAAAAAAAAAAAAAAAGAGAAGCCTGAATATTAAAAACAGTATTTTTCTGTTTAAGCAGATTGCAAAATGTATCTTTATCAGTAAATTAAAATTTTAACCCTGGGCCTTGATAGCATATAGCATATGTTTATTTCCAAGTTGAAAATAGAGCAACAGCTAAATGAAATAACTGTGATGACTATATTATGATGAAACATATTCACTTTCTGAAACCAATCAGTAGCTGACACATTGCTTTGATAACTGTACTGCAATGAAAATTTGATAAGAATTTTTTCTATATTGTGCCATTTAGAAACTGCTGATTAACTTTCATATTATTTCAGTATAAGTCTCAGCTACAGGGCAGAATTGATTATAGTGGCATTCTTTCCTTTTTCTCTCTCCTCCCTGCTTTTTCTTTTTCACTTGCTAACAAATCTGCTTATTCACTGAAAACTGCTAACACTTTGACCTCTTGTTTGAGAATGTCTTACTGATAGACATGAGAAGGACAGATAATTTACAGAATGACCTAACTAAACTGCAATGCCAGGAAACCTAGCAGCCAGATTTGTCAACAGCAAATACCTGAGTTATTAGCCTAGGAGGAGGAATTTTTGCTCCCCTGGACCACGGGTGATAGGTATTTTTATAAGGTCTTTATCAAAATACAATAAAATTAAGATCAGTAAACCTTCAGTTAACTACAGTCAGGAATAGTTTTATTTTTATTTCTTCTAGGGAAATCAAAACCAAAAAAAAATTATTTATAAAAATAAACTTTTCCTCTTATGTGTTACTGATTTTTACAGTCCCAAGGTTTTCAGTCTCTTTGTAACATCATTCCAACCTCTCAACTTACTCCCCTTACCTCTCTCTCTTTCTCTTTTTGTCTTTGGCACTAAAATCCCCTGAATGAATATCTCTCTCTTCCAATTTAGTGTACTATTCTACTGGCTTTACTTCAAATTTTGTTTGTTATTTTTTTAATTTTTATTTTTTTAACTACATGGGAAAGGAATAGACCTCTCACTGTATAATATGATACAGAATAGTTATCCATGTACAAGTGAATTTCATACAGTGTAGAAACACACTCTAATTATTGCTCTTTGACATAAAATGCCTGATCAAAATCAAAAGTTTTACTTGCAGTTTTAATGACTGTTGTATTTTTCTCTTAAGAATGGATTCCCTTTTTTTTTTTTTTTTCCACTGCTTTATTTTTCGCTAAGTTTTATTTTTAGGGATTGATAGATTACCAAACCTTTCTGGTATATACACATGTGCTTTCTTATACCCTAATATTCTGTAGTGTATAATGTATTGGTGAATACCCCATTTGTCATCTGTCTTGTCCTAAACCAAGTCTTGCCCATGTTAAAAATTCTATAACTGCCATCATCTTGGAAATGTCATGACATTCATGGATCAATAAACTCCTTTCCCAGAGAGGATGAGAAATATATGAAAAGAGCTTACTAATTTCAAAGGGTTTCTTTTAAAGGTTCAATGGATGAATAAGAGATTTGTTTGAGAGTGATTTCAGGGAGTGAGTATTGGATGAGAGTAGGATGAAACTGACAAGGTAGGTTACAGAAGTGATAGAATGGGGGAGAAAGGAAGTTCAATTTGAGATGCCTACAAAGTTTTTTTCATCCTGGAGATTTGTTTTCTGTACAGGAATGCAAGTGAAAGGACTGCGAGGTATTGAGGCTCTTCAGTAGCCATCACATCTCTGCAGTACGCTAGGCCACACCAGGATATAATGAGGTGGTTTGTATGCAGTGTGTGTGAGAGAGAAAATCAGCTCACCAAACGACTTTTTTTTTTTTTTTTGGGTGATGACTTACAGTGAGGGGGCAGTTCTGTGAATTTGAGGGAACATAAGGATGCAGGAAGGAGCAGTGTGTGTCCAGGGAAGTAAATAGAAAACAACAACAAAAAAGGATTTTGTTATCTGTGCCCTCAATGTCACCCTAGAGCAAATGAGGAAAGGAAAGAATTGTATGATAAAGGCTGTGACATCAGAAGGATAAGCAAAGTAATTTTATAGTTATAGTTAGAAAATCATTAAAGTGTGATGTTTAATAGGTAGCTGAAATGAAGAAGGTAAGCAGAATGTCAAGGTCCTTTTAAAGAACTGAAAGATTACTAAACAAATCAAAGGTTCTGGCAGCTTCTCAGACACTCGCAGACTAGAAAATTCAGAGCAACAAGGTGTATGGGGTTTCTTTTTTCCTTTTCTGAAGCAAAAGGAAATTTGAACAAAAAGTATACAGTGTGTGTGACAACAAAGCTATATGCTGTAATATGCATGATGAGACCTTTAGAATTTATCCATTTTATAAAATAAAATGTAAATATTTTATTTTATTATATTCTATGGATTTCAGTAGGAGCAATTTAGATAGTTGTACTTTTTCAGAGAAGTAATAAAAGAATCAAAGTCAAGCAGAANCCTTTAAAATTTATCCATTTTATAAAATAAAATGTAAATATTTTATTTTATTATATTCTATGGATTTCAGTAGGAGCAATTTAGATAGTTGTACTTTTTCAGAGAAGTAATAAAAGAATCAAAGTCAAGCAGAAACATAAGACAGTCTCAAAATCCAAGATTTCTCCAAGAGGCAAAATTAATATTCATTTTTATTTTAATTAAAGATTACAAAATATATGCTCTGCTACAGATACATTACTAGATTTTTGGAAGAATTTAGAAAATTAACAATTGGATTAAAATTAACTTTCAGTTTCCCAAGGTAATATAAATGTTGATAGAAATTTTGCTTTTCTGTCACTCAATAAGTGGAAGTATTTTTAATTTCAAAAGAGACTCTGTTGTAAAAAATGTTATTTCTTACCCTTTTACTTCTTTGTTAAAAAATAAAACTGTAAGAAATTTTGTTACCATTTTTAATTCTATTTGAATCAATACTATACGTTATCATTGAAGATATACTTGCAATATTATATATAAGACAGAAGGGCTTAACTTTGATAGGTACTGTGGTATATTTTGCTTCTTAATTTGGTTAAACAAAGAATTGTATTTCCAGAATCCCCTCCCATGTATTGCACTGGTTGAAAGTTGGTTAAAAGAGGAATGAACATGTGCGAAGTTGGGTAGGTAAATGTGTTAACAAGAGCCCAGACTCTCTGAAGGTCATTTTCTGTCAGATGCCATTGCAGATAGATACAAAGGTAGCCAGGAGGTTGTAGCTGGTCTTTTCTTTCCTCTCCTAGGTGCCCCGCTCTTCTCAACTACCATCCTATTGACCAGCAGTGGGTTTAGTTGCTAAGTCTTGTCTGACTCTTTGAACCCCATGGACCATAGCCCACCAGGCTCTTCTGTCCATGGGATTTTTCAGGCAAGAATACTGGAGTAGGTTGCCAGTTCCTTCTCCAGGGGATCTTCCCTGCCCAGAAACTGAATCTGGATCTCCTGCATTNTTTCAAGACACTCATTTTAACCTGCATCTGTTTATCAATAGCATTTAAACAGTATCTACTATCTCCTCACAAACTTATGAGTTGTTTAAAACCCATAATTTCTGACACTCTCTTTTCTGTTCTGTTTTATCCCCATTCCAATTTTATGGGGAGACTTGGGTGGGTGCTATCATTCAGTACTTTGGGTTTCAGCAGAGTTTTTTTCTATTTGTTGCTTTTGTTGAATCATTTTGTTTATTTTATATTAGATATGGGGTTTTTAAAATTCTTCCACATCCAGTAAATATTTACTGATTGCTTACTTAATGTCAAGCACTATAAGCTATAAAATTAGGATGAGAATGAAAATGTTGTCATGAATAAAACCAGTACTATCACTGTTCTCAGAAAAATGTATTTTAGAATACAGAAAAGGAGGCAGAGGAAAAGTAAACAGAAAAATTTAAAAGGTTGCAAAATGTAGTAAGTGCTAGGAAGGATATAAATAGGGTATTAGGATCAAGTTTAACAGAAGGTAGGTGGAAAACTTTACAGAAAAGGTGATTTTTATTCCCCAATTCTTTTTTGTCATGGCAGCTTGCTCTGATTTTATTGATGCAATAACCTCTCAAATGTCATTAAGAAACTAGATTGCAATTTTCTCAAAATTATTTCCTATTTCCTACATTAATTCTGTTTTAGTGGGGCCAAATGTGCTGATTGTTCAGCTTAATCACCCTCTATCAAACTGTGGATTCTATCCATATGTCTAGTGGTTTTTCATATTCTATTCATATTTATAAAGCAAGTCACAACTTGATCAATATCAAGAGCTGGTGTGGATTTTGCAATGGTTGTACAAAGCACTAATTACCCTAGGTAAATTCCCCTCATCTTGGAGCAGGGGACTCCAGAGGCCTACAACCAACAGTAAACGCACTAAACAGCTGCTCAGAGGACAGAATGTTGGTGGCATTTTTAAAAACCATTTATTTGTCTCCCCCCGAGACTCCCTAACAACTGCTCCACCAGCTAAATCCTCTTTTGGCTTCTGCTGGTAGGACTTTACAGCTGTCTGTAGTCTGCCAGTTTGGCAGTTGTCAGTGAGGAGGAGGGAAGAATTTTCTGGAAAGATCTCCCCTGTTAGAGAAGGGAGGAAGTATGCTCCATACACTAATTTGGGGCTGCAAAAGTATGGAGAGAAAATATACCAGATAGATGGGGTCATATAGCAATGTCCACTCAAATTCCCTGGGCCCTGTTCAACACCAAGGGAAACCTGGAGATCAATGTGCTCAGAATCTGAAGCCAGACAATCTAGTTTCAGGACTTAGCTCTGCTTCTGTCTAGCTGTCTNCAGATAGATGGGGTCATATAGCAATGTCCACTCAAATTCCCTGGGCCCTGTTCAACACCAAGGGAAACCTGGAGATCAATGTGCTCAGAATCTGAAGCCAGACAATCTAGTTTCAGGACTTAGCTCTGCTTCTGTCTAGCTGTCTGATCTTGATCAAATTACTTGACTTTTTGAAATTGTATTTTCTCATTTTAAAGAAATAATCATAATACGACTTGATTCATAAGCTTGGGTGGGTATATAGCATACATGAAAAATATACGCAAGTACATTACGATTCCCCAAGTCCTTTAATCCTCTTCCTTTGCTCAATGATCAATATGCCATCATTCAAGTTGAATGCTTCACTGTATAGGATGATTATCAGTAACAAAACACACAAGGTGATTTTGCCATGACAATCTTTCTAGCTCAGGTTGAAAATGACATGTTTTCTCCTGAGTTACTACTTTCCTCAAAGGCATGTTATTTGGCCCTTTTCTCCCCTGAAAAGTCATTATAAAGTCAAATGTTCAGGGCTTCTATTTATCAAATCAGAATGTATGGCATAATCTTCACAGGATCTTTTACTGCATTCATTTTTTTTCTCTCAGATAGATCTAATTATTGCTGTATTTAAAGTTATCTTGCTATCCAGTACTCTCAAAGTTTATCATCTGGTTCAAGGAATAAAATATTTGATTTCTTCAACATTATTTTGAGTCAATATTTAAATTTTTAAGTCTTTTCATTTTCCTTATTTTAAAACTTTGTTGTGGGAATATAGAAAATGTAAACAAAACTCTTAAAAGAAAGAAAATAAAAGGAACTAGAAGAGGAACTAGGAAGAGGAGAGTTATTCCCTGCTCCTAATGTTTCCTTCCATATAGTAAGAATAGCATTATCAAAATAATCCTCAAAATATAGCTTATTTTCAAGTAAAATATCTCCCACCAAATTTTCACATAAGAATAACCTCCAAAATTTATTACAGCAAAAAGAGAAAGAATTAGGTAAAAGTTAAACATTTACTTAAAATATTTAACTTTACATAAAAGAAAAAAACACTTAGTGATTTTATGGGTATGTAATTTCGCACATCCGAAGTGCAGTTAACACCACCCTTATGGCAGAAAGTGAAGAAGAACTAAAAAGCCTCTTGATGAAACTGAAAGAGGAGAGTGAAAAAGTTGGCTTAAAGCCCAACATTCAGAANTCTCTTCTTTTCACAGCTATTTGTAAGGCCTCCCCAGACAGCCATTTTGCTTTTTTGCATTTCTTTTCCATGGGGATGGTCTTGATCCCTGTGTCCTGTACAATGTCAGGACACAGTGCATAGTTCATCATGCACTCTGTCTATCAGATCCAGGCCCTTAAATCTATTTCTCTCTTCCACTGTATGATCATAAGGGATTTGATTTAGCTCATACTTGAATGGTCTACTAGTTTTCCCTACTTTCTTCAATTTAAGTCTGAATTTGGCAATAAGGAGTTCATGATCTGAGCCACAGTCAGCTCCCAGTCTTGTTTTTACTGACTGTATAGAGCTTCTCCATGTTTGGCTGCAAAGAATATAATCAATCTGATTTCCGTATTGACCATCTGGTGATGTCCATGTGTAGAATCTTCTCTTGTATTTTTGGAAGAGGGTTTTTGCTAGGACCAGTGCTTTCTCTTGGCAAAACTCTATTAGCCTTTGCCCTCCTTCATTCCGCATTCCAAGGTCAAATTTGCCTGTTACTCCAGGTGTTTTTTGATTTCCTACTTTTACATTCCAGTTACCTATAATGAAAAGGACATCTTTTTGGGGTGTTAGTTCTAAAAGGTCTTGTAAGTCTTCACAGAACCGTTCAACTTCAGCTTCTTCAACATTACTGGTTGGGGCATAATCTTGGATTATCATGATATTGAATGGTTTGCCTTGGAACCGAACAGAGATCATTCTGTCCTTTTTGAGATTGCATCCAAGTATTCCATTTCAGACTCTTTTGTTGACCATGATGGCTACTCCATTTCTTCTAAGGGATTCTTGCCCACAGTAGTAGATACAATGGTCATCTGAGTTAAATTCACCCATTCGGGTCCATTTTAGTTCGAGGATTCCTAGAATGTTGATGTTCACTCTTGCCATTTCCCATTTGACCACTTTCAATTTGCCTCGTTTCATGGACCTGACATTCTAGGTTCCTGGAAATAAAGTAATGCTTACTACAATCAGAACTTCTAAAAGAACACACTCCTTGTGACTGTCTTCTGAAGCAGGTCTTAAGAGACTTTCCTGACTTTTAATGGTAGAAAAGACCTTCTAGGTGTTACATAGCTCTTATCACCCAGAGCTGGGTTGTAGTTGCTTTAGAGAAGCATGTGTTTGAATTTCATAGGATTTTTATGTTTTAAACTCAGTGATAAGTTTCACAAATGAAGTGAGCATCAACACTTGTAAAGCATGAAAGATAAGCCATTACTATCATTGATTTAGAAAATAACACTGAATAAAATAAAAACATAAATAGAGTTAGTACCTTTAAACCCAGGCTGTTTTATTTCCTAATACTTATGTAATAATCAGAGACCTATAATAGACATATCTTGACAGATAAATGTCTATTTCCATATATCCAGCCATCTTATCTTCTGTCACTGCCTTCTTCTCCTGCCCTCAGTCTTTCCCAGCATCAGGATCTTTTTCAATGAGCTGGCTCTTCACATCAGGTGGCCAAAGTATTGGAGCTTCAGCTTCAGCATCAGTCCTACTCTTGATCAGAACTTTCATAGATAATCATAATTCTGGAAAAAAATTATGTAATGTTCTCTAAGTGGAAGGAAGGTTGAACAAATCAGTAGTTTCAAATAACTATAGATGGAAACCCAATATCCTCAGTTGCTCTAAAGGATATAAATGAAGCTGAGTGAGAGGGCTGAGATGCACCTCTTGCTGGCTTTTGCCCTTGGTCAACCTGCCAAATCCCACCTACTCCTGAGAAAATGCAGTTTATAACATTTGTAACGTCCAGAATAAAGCTAATTGCTGTATTCAAAATGAGTTGTTAGTGAAGAGTTTATGATTTGATATATGTAACTGTTAATGCAATGCAAATTATATGGACAGCCTGTATCTTTGGTGATATTTATTTACTTAGGCAATGATTATCTATCATTGCTTTAACAAATTATTAAATCTCTATCAAGAATTTTTACAAGTTTTTCTGCCAAGGACTTTTTATTATGAGTGTTCCAATTACATGAAGGAGGACTTAAGGTCTAAGAACATGTTTTGAAATTTGGTATTAATTTATAAATTAGCTTTATAAATGTACACTGACTATATGTTCTATTCTGTTAATATGTTATATAATTCTTATCTCCTGAAAGTTCAGATTCACTATTTTAGCTTATATTTTTTCATTATTTTGTGTTCTAAAGGAGCTGTTAAATGAACTCAATTATTTTCTTTTAGTGGATATTTGAAAAGAAAATTGTCTGTCTCTTTAAGTAAAGTAAACATATGCAACAATAAGGATATCAGTATCATTCAGTGTTTGTAGGCTTCTACTCTTGACTAATAGTGTTCTAAGGTCATGATTTCTGCTGCAGGTCATCATCATCATTCATATGTGTTAAGCACTTCTAAAGTAATGGGCTATCTGTTTATCATCTATCTCTGTGCTCTCTAAAACCAGAGTTTCATATAATGTCAGATAAGATAGACAAGTGATCAAATATATTGTCCCATGGAAAGATTGGGAATAGCAGAGTGATCAAGACTGTGGTCAGCCTAAATAATTCAACTTCCTCTGAGGTCTTTGTGGTCTGCGGGCAAATGAATGTGAATTTTTAACTGTATGCACTCCCAATTTCCCAGTGGAATGAAAATAGCTCTGAAAAGCATAGCATTATTTTTTTTTCCTACAGAATATACTTACTCCAGAAACAGAAAAAAACATTTAGAACATTTAAAAATTGTGTTAAAAAGTTTACAAAGTAGGTGGCAGTATAAGAAAAACTACACAATGCATGGAATGGAATAAAAATTATTAAATTAAAACAATGTGAGCAATGAGAAATAGTCATGATAATGCTGAAAAATAAACCATTTAAGAAATGAAAAGCTACAGATGGAAGTTCCTAACTCACAGAGAAAAGATGTGATATGAAGGACAGACCCAAGAGATTGAAAAAAAAAAAAAAAAAGACTTATGAAGCAGAAGTCATAATTAAATAAATAATTATAGCACACTGTCCTAAACATAAAAAGACTTGAATCTTTGGATTGAAAAGATTTGCTGAACATGTCAATACTCACTTAAGAAATTTATATTTACATATATACTGAATTTTTGTTTTATACTTAAAAGTAAATTTAAAAGATTCTGTAAGAATCCAGTTGCTACAAAATAGGTTCAGACAAAAGGAAAAGGAATCACACTTGTTTTCATATTTTTCATATAAAAGATATTGGATTAATGGAGAATTTCCTCAGGTCTAAGGGCTCATATCTATGTGTGAGAACAACAGAAGTGTATTCTAAGATTTCTCATATCCACTTCCTAAAGAAGCCATCCAAATAAAGACATAAAAACCATGACTTAATGAAAGAGTAAGTTGCTTTTGCAGAAGATATTGAAGCCAATTAAATAAAGATCTTTCTTACAAATTAATGCAATTTTAAAAATAAATTCTGAGCTAAAAAGACATGATTCCATAAGAGGAAAAATAAGATACCAATATTTCAAATATTTCTTTTAAAACATGAGAAAATGCTAGTGGGTCAGTGGGAGAGGTCTAGGAGGGTGGCATACTGAATTTTGGGTTCTACGCTTTGAAGTTAATAGATTATTTTTTTGTTATTATCACTGATTAGACAAAATAATGTTAAGGAAATACAAGCATGAATACATTAATATAAAAGTATATCTTTCAGATATCTAGGAACCAAAGCAAAGAGAATACACATTGAAAAGCTTATGAAACATAATGAATAATTCCACATTTATAGAAATATTTCATATATATGTAAATATAAATTAAACATTTATAATATTCCACTGAAAAATAATCATCTTTAGATATTGATGGTAGATTATTACAAATTTATTTATATTTTTATTTTACATAGTTTCAGCAGTGACTATTAAAATTATATGATGATACAAAATAAATAATAGTGACTTGTTTTTACTAATATCAAAATTTAAACTAATTTTACATACATGCAATGTCATTACTTGATACTTCTAGAAAATTTTAGCTAATAGAATATTTTCAGTGACAAACAAAGAAACCTGATTATTTTGAATTATTTAGTTGAAATCAGTTACTTTTTAATATATAATGAAAATAGCATTTATTGAAGAAAGAAAGATTTAGCTGTGTATTTATCATATTTCCGACTTAATATATAATGGGAATTGAGAGTAGTTACTGTATCATGGAAATAGCCAAGCGGAGTCTTAAAACAGCACTACCATGTAAACACATGCTCTCAACATTACTTAAAGAGGCAAAGACTTAAAAATTTCAAAGATGCCATATTCAGGAAAATGTTCAAAACAAGATCAAAGTTAAGTTTCATCTGGTTATAAGTTTCATTTGGTTTTAAGTCTTCCCTTAGGAAAGTACTAAGTTTAGTAAAAATATTTTGGGAACGAGCATCTCTGATATTATTTAGGGCTCCCCTAATATCTCAGACAGTAAATAAGCTGCCTTCAATGCAGGAGACCTGGATTTGATCCCTAGGTTGGGAAGATACCCTGGAGAAGGGAATGGCTACTCACTCCAGTATTCTTGCCTGGAGAATTCCATGAAGACAGGAGTCTGGTGGGCTACAGTCTGTGGGGTTGCAAAAAGTTGGACAAAATGAGTGACTATATTATCCACAGGTTAATAATTGAATGAGAGATGATGCTTCAAGTTTGCTCTGCTTTTACAATTCCACAATGAAAAATTAAGGAAGAGACAACAGATGTCTTTATACTTTTGACATAGCTCAGATGGTAAAGAATCTGCCTGCAATGCAGGAGACCACAGTTGGATCCCCGGGTTGCAGAATCCCATGGACAGAGGAGCCTGGTGGGCTAGAGTCCATAGGGTTGCAAAGAGTCAGACGCAACTGAGCGACTAACTCTACTACTACTTACACTATTGACGAGAGAGAGTTTATTTCCAGTTACGGGATGATTTAAGGCCTGTTGAAAACTGATTTGTCTCCTGGTTTTTTACTAAATAGAAGGAGCTTATTTTAAAAGGAAAGCTAATCTTATGTACTGTCTGCAATTGAAATTGGGTTGAGAAATCAAACTACCTTTGTCTTTAGAAGTTATATTATAATAGAAAATAAGATTATATTGCAGTCTTTATAAAAGTGCTATTTAATAGAAAAGTGTTGTGTGGTAAACATTTCTTATTCCAAATTTTCCTCAGAAGAATTAACTAGAAGAAGTCATATGAGCTAATTGTGCCAGCATCTAATTTGGTTCATGGAAATTGCATTTGTCATCCACTTTTCTCTTTCCAATACCCTCCCACCACAGGCTGACTCAATAGGTGGAGAAGGTGTCATTAATTCCAGTGAACTCACAAAATGTTGAATGTTGTTCCCATTGCAAGTCACTACTGGAATTTTACTCTTTAATCCCTATGGAAATTCACCATTCTTTGTTGACTTAAAACTTAGTTGATTCATACAAGAATTTAAATAAAACTTACCTTGTGTTTATGTTTTCCTATTCTGATTGTTAAAGGAAGTGAATCAGAGGATAAGAGAAATGGTGATACTTCTTGACCAAAATTCAGGTACAAAATGTGTCTTGCAGTTTATTTCTTTGTTGCATTGGCTAAACATACACTTTTCATTTATTAAGCTTCAGTTCAGTTCAGTTCAGTCGCTCAGTTGTGTCCCACTCTTTGCGACCCCATGAACTGCAGCATGCCAGGCCTCCCTGTCTATCACCAAATCCTGGAGTTTACTCAAACTCATGTCCATCGAGTCAGTGATGCCATCCAGCCATCTCATCCTCTGTCAACCCCTTCTCCTACCCTCAATCCCTCCCAGCATCAGAGTCTTTTTGAATGAGTCAACTCTTTGCGTGAGGTGGCCAAAGAATCGGAGTTTCAGCTTTAGCCATCAGTCCTTCCAAAGAATATCCAGGACTGATCTCCTTTAGAATGGACTGGTCGGATCTCCTTGCAGTCCAAGGGACTCTCAAGAGAATTCTCCAACACCACAGTTCAAAAGCATTAATTCTTTGGCTCTCAGTTTTCTTCACAGTCCAAATTTCACATCCATACATGATCATTGGAAAAACCATAACCTTGTCTAGACAGACCTTTGTTGGCAAAGTAATGTCTCTGCTTTTGAATATGCTATCTAGGTTGATCGTAACTTTCCTTCCAAGGAGCAAGCATCTTTTAATTTCATGGCTGCAATCACCATCTGCAGTGATTAGACTCTAAAATTGGAAGCTATTTTCTTTATAGTTATATCATATATGAAGTTAGTCTTTCCCATGTAATGTTCTAGAGAAAGATTGGGGAAAGTCTTTATATATATATATTTATTTATTTATAAAAAGTTGTGGTGAATTCAGAGTTTGAAAACCATTGATTCTTACCCTACAAATGAGTCTCTTCTTTTTTTACAGTTAGTCTCCTCTGTCAATAAATTACTTTATCTTATGTGAGTTAAGCATTATCATGACTTTATTATGTAATTAATAAAATAAAACTAGGGGCAAGGGATAGATTGGAACTAATGAACTGTAGCCCATCAGGCTCCTCTGTCCATAGGATTTCCCAGGCAAGAATATTAGAGTGGGTTGCTGTTGCCTCCTCCAGGGGAATCTCCCTGACCCAGGGATCAAACCCAGGTCTCCTGCATTGCAGGCAGACTCTTTACCTGCTGGGCCATTGGAGAAGCCTGTGTACACACTACTATATTTAAAATATATAGCCAACAAGGACCTACTGTATAACACAAGGAATGCTGATTAATATTTAGTAATAACCTGCTATGCTATGCTATGCTAAGTCACTTCAGTCGTGTCCGATTCTGTGCGACCCCAGAGACGGCAGCCCACCAGGGTCCCCCATCCCTGGGATTCTCCAGGCAAGAACACTGGAGTGGGTTGTCATTTCCTTCTCCAATGCGTGAAAGTGAAAAGTGAAAGGGAAGTCGCTCAGTCGTGTCCAACTCTGTGAGACCCCATAGACGGAAGCTCACCAGGCTCCTCCATCCATGGGATTCTCCAGGCAAGAGTACTAGAGTAGGGTGCCATTGCCTTCTCCCAGTAATAACCTGAGTAACTAACAAAACTGATCACATGGATCACAGCCTTGTCTAACTCAATGAAACTATGAGCAATCCTATGTAGGGATACCCAAGATGGATGGGTCATGGGGGAAATTTCTGACAAAACCTGGTCCACTGGAGAAGGGAGTGGCAAACCACTTCAGTATTTTTGCCTTGAGAACCCCGTGAACAATAAAAAAAGGCAAAAAGGTAGGACACTGAAAGATGAACTCCCCAGGTCAGTAGGTGCGCAATATGCTATTGCAAAAGAGTAGAGAATCAACTCCAGAAAGAATGAAGAGGCTGAGCCAAAGCAAAATCAATGCACAATTGTGGATGTGAATGGTGATGGAAGTAAAGAATGATGTTGTAAAGAACAATATTGCATAGGAACCTGGAATGTTAGGTCCATGAATCGAGGTAAATTGGAAGTGGTCAAGCAGGAGATGGCAGGAGTGAACATTGACATTTTAGGAATCAGAGAACTAAAATGAGCTGGAACGGGTGAATTTAACTCAGATGACCACTACATCTACTGCTGTGGGCAAGAATCCCTTAGAAGAAATGGATAGCCCTCATAGTCAGTAAAAAGAGTCCAAAATGCAGTCCTTGGGTGCAATCTCAAAAATGACAGAATGATCTTGGTTTGTTTCCAAAGAAAACCATCACAGTAATCCAACCCTATGCCCCAACCACTAATGCCAAAGAAGCTGAGTTGAAAGGTTCTATGAAGACCTACAAGACCATCTAGAACTAACACCCCAAAAGATGTCCTTTTCACCATAGGGGATTGGAATGTAAAAATAGAAAGTCAAGAGATACATTGAGTAACAGACAAATTTGGCCTTGGAGTTCAAAATGAAGCAGGGCAGAGCTAACAGAGTTTTGCCAAGAGAATGCACTGGTCATAGCAAACACGATATTCCAACACAAGAGATGACTCTACACATGGGCAACACCAGATGGTCAACACTGAAACCAGGATGATTATTTTCTTGCAGCCAAAGGTATGGGGAATCACTATATAGTCAGCAAAAACAAGACTGGGAGCTGACTATGGCTCAGAGCATGAACTGCTTATAATTAAAATTCAGACTTAAATTGAAGAAAGTAGGGAAAACCACTAGACCACTCAGTTTAGTTCAGTCACTCAGTCATGTCCAACTCTTTGTGACCCTGTGGACTGCAGCACACCAGGCTTTCCTGTCCATCACCAATTCCCAGTGCTTGCTCAAACTCGTCTATCGAGTTGGTGCTGCTATCCAATCATCTCAGCCTCTGATCTCGCCTTCTCCTACTGCCTTCATTCTCTCCCAGCATCAGAGGCTTTTCCAGTGACTCAGTTCTTTGCATCAGGTGGCCAAAGTATTGGAGTCTCAGCTTCAGCATCAGTTCTTCCAATGAATATTCAGGACTGATTTCCTTTAGGATTGACTGGTTTGATCTTGCAGTCCAAGGGACTCTCAAGAGTCTTCTCCAATACCACAGTTCAAAAGCATTAATTCTTCAGTGTTCAGCTTTCTTTATAGTCCTACTCTCACATCCATACACGACTACTGGAAAAACCATTGCTTTGACTAAATGGATCTTTGTCAACAAAGTAATGTCTCTGCTTTTTATTTGCTGTCTAGTTTGAATGCAGTCATGACATTAAAAGAAGAAAAGCTATAACCAGCCTAGAAAGGAAGTGAAAGAAAACGAAGGCACTCAGCCATGTCCAACTCTTTGCAACTCCATGGACTATAGCCTACCAGACTTTTATGTCCATGGGATTTTCCAGGCAAGAGTACTGGAGTGGGTTGCCATTTCCTTCTTCAGCGGATTTTGCTGACCCAGGGATCAAACCCAGGTCTCCTGCATTGTAGACAGATGTTTTACCTCTAAGCCACCAGGGAAGTCTAACCTAGACAGCATATTAAAAGACCATTCAGGTATGACCTAAATCAAATCCCTCATGCTTATACAGTGGAAGTGACAAATACATTCAAAGGATTAGTTTTGATAGAACTATGATAGAACTAGATTTGATAGAACATAGATCTGAAGAACTACGGACAGATGTTCATAACATTGTAGAGGAGGCAGTGATCAAGACCATCCTCAAGAAAAATAAATGCAAAAAGGCAAAATGGTTGTCTGAGAAGGCCTTAAAAATAGCTGAGAAAAGAAGAGAAGCAAAAGGCAAAGAGGAAAAGGAAAGATATAACCATCTGAATGCAGTTCCAAAGAATAGCAAAGAGATAGGAAAGCCTTTCTAAGTGATCAATGCAAAGAAATAGAGAAAAACAATAGAATAGGAAAGACTATAGCTCTCTTCAAGAAAATTAGAGATACCAAGGAAACATTTTCATGCAAAGATGGGCACGGTAAAGGACAGAAATGGTATAGAATTAAAAAACACAAAATATTAAGAAGAGGTGGCAAGAATACATAGAAGAACTATACAAAAAAGACCTTAATTACCCAGATAACCACAATGGTGTGATCACTCACTTAGAGCCAGCCATTCTGGAGTACAAAGTCAAGTGGACCTTAGGAGGCATCACTACAAAAAAAGCTAGTGGAGATGATGCTATTCCAGTTGAGCTATTTCAAATCCTAAAAGATGACTTTATTAAAGTGCTGCACTCAATATGCCAGCAAATTTTGAAAATTTAGGGTGAAATGGCAACCCACTCCAGTATTCTTGCCTGGAAATTCCCGTAGACAGAGGATCCTGGTGGGCTGCAGTCCACAGGGTAGCAAGAGTTGGATACGACTCAGTGACTAAATCATCAAAGGACTGGAAGACATCAGTTTTCATTCCAATCCCAAAGAATGGCAATGTCAAAGAATGTTCAAAGTACTGCACAATTGCACTCTCTCACATTAGCATGCTGAAAAATCTCCAAGCTGAGCTTCAACAGCATGCGAATCGAGAAATTCCAGATGTTTAAGCTCTAATTGAAAAAGGCAAAGGAACCAGAGATCAAATTGCCAACATCCCTTGGATCATAGAAAAAGCAAGAGAATTCCATAGAAATATCTGTTTCTCTTTCATTGACACCACTAAAACCTTTCAGTATGTGGATAACAACAAACTGTGGAAAATTTTTACAGATGGGAATACCAGGCCACCTTACCTGTCTCCTGAGACTGCATGAAGGTCAAAAAGCAACAGTTAGAACCATACGTGAAACAACAGACTAGTTCCAGTTTGGGGAAGGAATACGTCAAGGCTGTATATTGTCACCCTGCTTATTTAACTTATATGCAGAATACATCACGTAAAACACAGGGCTGAATGAAGTACCAGCTGGAATCAAGATTGCCGAGAGAAATATCAATAACCTCAGATATGCAAATGACACCATCCTTATGGCAGAAAGCAAAGAGGAACTAAAGAGCCTCTTGTTCAAAGAGGGAAGCAAAAAAGCTGGCTTAAAACTCGATTCAAAAATGAAGGTCATGGCATCCGATTCCATCACTTCATGACAAATAGATAAGGAACAGTTACAGACTTTATTTTCTTGTGTTCCAAAATCACTGCAGATGGTGACTGCAGCCATGAATTTAAAAGATGCTTGCTGGAAAAGATTGAAGGCGGGAGGAGAAGGGGACGACAGNGAATCAAGATTGCCGAGAGAAATATCAATAACCTCAGATATGCAAATGACACCATCCTTATGGCAGAAAGCAAAGAGGAACTAAAGAGCCTCTTGTTCAAAGAGGGAAGCAAAAAAGCTGGCTTAAAACTCGATTCAAAAATGAAGGTCATGGCATCCGATTCCATCACTTCATGACAAATAGATAAGGAACAGTTACAGACTTTATTTTCTTGTGTTCCAAAATCACTGCAGATGGTGACTGCAGCCATGAATTTAAAAGATGCTTGCTGGAAAAGATTGAAGGCGGGAGGAGAAGGGGACGACAGAGGATGAGGTGGTTGGATGACATCACCAACTCAATGGACATGAGTTTGAATAAACTCTGGGAGTTGGTGATAGACAGGGAGGCTGGGTGTGCTGAAGTTCAAGGGGTCACAAAGAGTCAGACAAGACTGAGCGACCGAACTAAACTGCTCCTTGGAAGAAAAGCTATGACCAATGTAGACAGCATATTAAAAAGCGGAGACATTACTTTGCCTACAAAGGTCCATCTAATTATGGTTTTTCCAGTAGTCATGTACGGATGTGAGATTTGAACTATAAAAAAAGCTGAGTGCCAAAGAATTGATGCTTTTGAACTGTGGTGTTGGAGAAGACTCTTGAGAGTCCCTTGGACTGCAAGGAGATCCAACCAGTCCATCCTAAAGGAAATCAGTCCTGAATATTCATTGGAAGGACTGATGCTGAAGCTGAAGCTCCAATACCNCAAGCATCAAGATCAGTGAGATTCTCTTCTGGGTGGGCCAGTTTGTTTCTCAGTGACATGAGAGCATTGCCTGCAGTGTGCACTGGGTGAGGCTTGTCAGTTGAGATATAATGTTGCTCTTTTGACGATTTTTTTTTCAACTATTTCTGCAGACTTAAGAGACTAGAAATATGTAGCCTGTTTTTTTTCTCTCCTGCAAATAAGCACACTGAATTCTTTTTTATTTGGACATCTGAGCATACCATAACAGAATATCAGGATTGGAAAGATGCCTAAATGTTCAGTCCATGCATTCACCTGGTGCTTAAATCCTAGCCATAGTACTCTCCTAAATGTCATCTTTTCATACTGTTAAAAAGCAGAGAGGTTACTTTACTGAAAAAGGTCTGTCTAGTCAAAGCTGTGGCTTTTCCAGTAGTCATGTATGGATGTGAGAGTTGGACTATAAAGAAAGCTGAGTGCCAAAGATTTGATGCTTTTGAACTGTGGTATTGGAGAAGACTCTTGAGAGTCCCTTGAACTGCAAGATCCAACCAGTCCATCCTGTAGGAGATCAGTCCTGAATATTCATTGGAAGGAATGAACTGAAGCTGAAGCTCCAATACTTTGGCCACCTGATGCAAAGAACTGACTCCTTAGAAAAGACCCTGATGCTGGGAAAGATTTAAGGCATGAGGATAAAGGAACGACAGAGGAAGAGATAGTTGGATAAGTATCACCGACTCAATGGACATGAGTTTGGGCAAGCTCCAGGAGGTGGTGATAGACAGGGAAGCCTGGTGTGCTGCAGTCCATGGGGTCACAAAGACTCACAAAGACTCGGATATGACTGAGTGACTGAACTAAACCAAACTGAAATGTCATCTAGCATAGGTTTGGATGCTGTCAGTACCAGGGGACTCATATTCTTCAAAATCATCCAATTCTATCTGTGGATAATGATGTAAACAGGGTGACTGTGCTCTAACACACAAGTACAAACACACACACACACTGAGCCCTTGCCACTGAATTACCTCTCTTCTTTTCTTGAGTTGTATAATTGTAAATTGAATCATAGATGTAAAATGAACACTTACTGGTTCTTGTTAAGTCTAGTCCCAGCTTTCCATTCCAACCTATCAAGATATTTTTATTCTAATCTGATAGCCAGGGTATTTATTCTTTCCTTATTTGTCAACTACAAGTGTAATTGGCATGTGCATACCATGAGACAATATAGACTAATACATAAGTGGCATTGGAGGTGAGAAGAGTCTGGGTTCCAAACCTAGCATTGCTACTGCATAACCAGTTGTCAAGTCTTGGAGACAATTCCAAGGGCTCTCTAAGTTTTTTTAGTGATAAAATTTCTATTTATTTCCTCCAAACTTAGTGTAACATATTAATTTTAAACAAAAAGATATATAGGTTAAGTTATGAATTGTTTTCCAAATATAATTGTTACAACATGAGAGTCAAGTACTCATTTTTTAAAACCACTGTATTAAGGTAGGATTGGCTTGTGAAAAGCAGTGCATATTTAATGTGTACAGCTTAATTAGTTTGGGGATAAACACCTGTGAAAACATTAGTCATGTATGTCATTAGTCATACAGTATGGATGTGGCAGGTGGACTATAAAGAAAGCTGAGTGCCAAAGAATTGATGCTTTTGAAATGTTGTGTTGGAGAAGTCTCTTGAGAGTCCCTTGGACTGCAAGGAGATCCAAGCAGTCCATCCTAAAAAAAATCAGTCCTGAATATTCATTGGAAGGACTGATGCTGAAGCTGAAACTCCAACACTTTGGCAACCTGATGTGAAGAACTGATTCAGTGGGAAAGACAAGCCCCAAAATACTTGCCTTTGAAAATCAGTGGGGAATACTTCCAGGAAAACTATAAAACTTCAGAGGCAGAAAACATACTCTTAAAGGGCTTACCTGCAGACTCATTTCACCTGAAAAGCAGTTCAAAAACACCAAATTGAAAAAGGACATGGACCATAGGTGTGTGTTCGGTCGCTCAGTCAGGTCTAACTTTCTGGGATTCCATGACTGTAGCCCGCCAGGCTCCTCTGTCCAAGGGAATTTACAGGCAAGAATACTGAAGTGGGTTGCCATTTCCTCCTCCAGAATGGACCAGGAGTAAGGGGAATGCATTTACTTATTCTGAAGAATCTGCCAGAGAGGCAGGAGCCAGTTGGAATGTTCATAGGTACTGAGACAATAGTGAGCGTGATTTTTCAATCTCAGGTTACCTTGCTAATACCAGTCTGGTGGATGTCACTTTTGCAAATCTCCATCTAAATTATTAATAGGGCCTACCAGGTGGTGCAGTGTTAAAGAATCTGTCTGCCAATGCAGAAGCCACAGGCGATGCAAGAGACATGGGTCCAATCCCTGCGTTAGCAATAGTACCAGTGAATACTATTTTTGAAAGTACTCACCCTTTGAAGAGAACTTCCTACTCCTGATTTGTGGCCTGACCTCACAGCAGGTCTAATGGTAACCCTGCCAACCAGCACCTGATAGCTACAACAGCTGGGCTGTACAGTAATGTTGAGGGCCAGTCCCACTCCAGCACCCTGCAGTTGCTGTGATGGATCTCATAGTTGTTCCAGGGGTCAGCCATGCCCACCAGTACACTGCAGCAGTAGCCATGGCCCCACCACCACAGGAGGGCACACATAGCTCATGTAGATGATGCTCCTTGAGCACTTGACTCTTGTAGTCAGGTGGGATTGCTCTTCTGAGCCTCCCAGGACATTTAGACATAAGGCCACTTTTCAAGACTGGGAGAGGTAGCTGATTTACCTAATACACAGAAGCAAACACAGAAAATAAGCAAAATAAGGAGACAAAGGAATATGTTCCAACCAAAGCAAGCTAAAACTTTAGAAATAGAACCCAACAAAATAGAGATAAGCAATCTACCTGTTAAAGATGCTTGATGGTAATAAAGATGCTCACCAAACTGGGAAGAAGAATGGATTAATACAGTAAGAACTTCAACAAAGATATAGAAAACATTAAAAATACCAAACAGAAGTTGTAAATGAAGTGAAAAATACACTAGAGGGTTTCAATAGTAGACTGAATGAGGTAGAAGAAAGAAATAGCAGAATGGAAGACAAAGTAATGGAATTCATCAGACAGAAAAGCAAATGAAAGAGAAGTTTTGAAAAAGTGAATATATCTCAAAGAACCTTTGGGACAACATCAAGCAGAATAGTGTTCACATTATAAGGGTCCCAGAAGAAAAGATAAAGAGCCAGAGAAATTATTTGAAGAAACAGTGGCTGAAAACTTTCCTAAACTGATGAAGGAAACAGATACCCAGGTCCATGATACTCAGGGAGTTCTGAGTATGATGAATCCGAAGAGAAACAAACCAAGGCACATTCTAAAATGGTAAAAGTTAAGGATAAAGATAGAATCCTCAAAGGAGCAAGAGAAAAGTAACTTGTTATCTACAAGGGAAACCCCACAAAGCTCTCAGTAGATTTTTCAGCAGGAACCTTATAGACCAGAACAGAGTAGCAAAGCATATTTAAAGGACTGAGAGGAAGGAAAAGAAAAAATAACTTTCAACCTAGAATTCTCTATCTAGTAAGGTTGTCATTCAGAATTGAAGGAGAGAGATTAGGATTTCCCCAGATAAGCAAAAGCTAAAGAAATTCACCATCACAGAACTGCCCTATTAAAAAAAAGTTAAAAAGACTTAAAGTTAAAAAGAAGTATTAATAATAAGAAAACAAGGCAACATCAACGTAAAAAGGTTTTGCACAGCAAAGGAAACTATCTTCAAAGCAAGAAGGCCACCTACCAAATGGAAGAAGCTATTTGCAATTCATATACCCCAAAAGAGGTTGACATCCAGAATATACACTTAACTCATACAACTCAACAGCAACAACATAAAATCAAACAACCAGATTTAAAAGTGGACACAGGATCTGAGTAGATATTTTTTCATAAAAGACATACAAATGGCCAACAAGCATGTTAAAAGATGTTTAACATTTCTAATCATCAGGGAAATAGAAATTAAAACCACAATGATATATCAACTCATACCTGTTAGAATGGCTATTATTAAAAAAAATAACAAATATTGGAGAGTACGTGGAGAAAAGGGAATTCTTGTACACTGTTAGTGGGAATGAAAACTGATCAATTTCCAATACATGGAAAACAATATATAGATATCTTAAAAATTAAGAGTAGAATTACTCTATGTGTGTGTGTGTGTGTGTGTGTGTGTGTGTGTGTGTGTGTGTTTTAGTCACTCAGTTGTGTCCGACTCTTTGTGGCCTCATGGATTTTAGCCCACTAGGCTTCTCTGTCCATGGAATTCTCCAGCAAGAAAACCAGAGTGGGTAGCCATTCCCTTCTCCAGGGGACCTTCCTGACCCAGGGTTCAAACTCTGGTCTATTACATTGGAGGCAAGTTTTACTGTCTGAACTACTAGAGAAACACTAGAACTACCATATAACTCAGCTATTCCAGTTCAGGATAGATATCAAAAGAACAAGAAAACATTAATTCAGAGAGATATATGCACCTTTATGTTCACTGCAACATTATTTACAGTAGCCAAGATATGGAGACAGCCTAAGTGTCAGCTGGTAATGAATAGATAAAAAGACATTATACATGTGTTTATGTAGTAAAATATTACTCAGCTATAAAATAGAATGAAATTCGGCCATTTGTGACTACATGGATGGACACTGAGGGTGTTATGCTTAGTGAAAGAATTCAGACAGGGAAAAACAAGCAATACAGGATTCACTTATATTGGAACCTATGGATACAAGAGTAAGTAAATAAATAATAAGAGATCATAGGTATGGAAGATAGATTAGTGGTTACCAGAGGGTAAAGGGTCAGGGAAAAGGTGAAATGAAGGAAGGGAATCAACTATTGTGTTCAGTTGTTAAGTCATATCCAACTTGCGACCCCGTTAACTGCAACATGCCAGGCTCCTTTGTCCTTCACTGTCTCCCAGAGTTTGCTCAAGGTCATGTCCATTATGTCAATGATGCCATCAAACCATCTCATCCTCTGTCATCCCCTTCTCCTCCTGCCTTCAATCTTTCTTAGCATCACAGTCTTTTCCAGTGGGTTGGCTCTTTGCATCAAGTACCAAAGTATCAGAGCTTCATCTTCAGCATCAGTCCTTATAATGAATATTCATGGTTGATTTCCTTGAGGATTGACTAGTTTGATCGTCTCACTTTCTAAGGGGCTATCAAGTGTCTTCTTCAGCACTGCAATTCGAAAACATCAGTTCTTTGATGCTCAGCCTTCTTTATGGTCCAACTCTCACATCTATACAGAACTACTGGAAACATAGTTTTGATTGCATGCACTAGTCATAGCAAACATTCTCTTCCAACAACACAAGAAAAGACTCTACATATAGACATCACCAGATGGTCAACACCGAAATCAGATTGATTATATTCTATGCAGCCAAAGATGTAGAAGCTGTATACAGTCAACAAAAACAAGACCAGAAGCTGACTGTGGCTCAGATCACGAACTCCTTATTACCAAATTCAGACTTAAGTTGAAGAAAGTAGGGAAAACTGCTAGACCATTCAGGTATGACCTCAATCAAATCCCTTATGATTATACTNCGACCGAGGATGAGATGGCTGGATGGCATCACTGACTCGATGGACGTGAGTCTGGGTGAACTCTGGGAGATGGTGATGAACAGGGAGGCCTGGTGTGCTGTGATTCATGGGGTCACAAAGAGTAGGACACGATTGAGCGACTGAACTGACTGACCTTTGTCATCAGACTGATGTCTGCTTTTTAAGATGCTGTCTAGTTTTGTCATAGCTTTCCTTCCAAGTAGCAAGTGTCTTAATTTCATGGCTTCAAGCACCATCCACAGTGATTTTGGAGTCCAAGAAAAGAAAATCCATTACTGCTTCCACTTTTTCCCTTTCTATTTGCCATGGGAAGGAAATGGCAACCAATTCCAATATTCTTGTTTGAAAACTCCCATGGACACAGGTGACTGATGGGCTACAGTTCATGAGGTCACAAAGTGTCTGACATGACTGAGCTACTGAGCACACCTTTGCCACCGTGATTGAACTAGATANGAAATGGCAACCAATTCCAATATTCTTGTTTGAAAACTCCCATGGACACAGGTGACTGATGGGCTACAGTTCATGAGGTCACAAAGTGTCTGACATGACTGAGCTACTGAGCACACCTTTGCCACCGTGATTGAACTAGATACCATGATCTTAGTTTTTTGAATGTTGAGTTTTAAGCCAGCTTTTTCACTCTCCTCTTTCACCCTTATCTAGATGCTTTTTAGTTCCTCTTTGCCTTCTGCCATTAGAGTGGTAACATATGCATATCTGAGATTGTTGATATTTCTCCTGGCAAGCTTGATTCCAGCTTGTGATTCACCCAGCCTGGCATTTCACATGGTATACTGTGCACATAAGTTAAGCAAGGTGACAATACACAGCCTTGATGTACTCATTTCTCAGTTTTGAACCAGTCTGTTGTTCCATATCTAGTTCTAACTGTTACTTCTTGATCTGCATACAGGTTTCTCAGGAGACTGGTAAGGTGGTCTGGTTTTCCCATCTCTTGAAGAATTTTTCAAAGTTTGTCAAAGGCTTCAGCATAGTCAGTGAAGCAGAAGTAGGTGTTTTTTCCGGAATTCCCTTAATTTCTCTATGATCCAGTGAATGCTGGCAATTTGATCTCTGGTTTCCTCTGCCCTTTATAAATCCAGCTTGTACATCTGGAAGTTCTTGCTTCATGCACTGCTGAACCTTAGCTTGAAGGATTTTGAACATGACCTTGCTAGCATGTGAAATGAGCACAGTTGTACAGTAGTTTGAACATTCTTTGGCATTGCCCTTCTTTGGGCTTGTAATGAAAACTGACCATTTCTAGTCATGTGGCCACTGCTGAGTTTTCCAAATTTGCTGACATATTTACTGTATGGTGATGGATAGTAATTACACTTGTGATAATCATTCTCTAGTGTATACATATGTTGAACTATGTTTACAGATACCTGAAACTTATATAATAAAAAGACATACTAGTAAAGATGTACTGTTAGTATTTATTCTCCATGAACCTCAAATAGTAGGACTTACCTCTTTTTTCATCTAAGTATTCCTTTTATTAAGTTTCCTGTAGTATTTATCAGGAGGTACTTGATGTAGTATCTGCCTATTTTTCATTTTTGAAAATGGTATATCCGTTTCTAATCTTCATTTCTGTCATTTCTAGTATCCTTCTGTGGTCACTTACCATGCCAGTAATCTGTTTTGTGTGTGTGTGTTTTTTTTTTTTTCATCCTAGTGGGCATTCTTTAAGCTTCTCCTCCATGAATACTGTTTTAGGATTCTGATAACTGAGCATTATTAAACTAACTTAGCATTGTGAAATGATGAAAAGTATAGTTACAGCAATTTTATCTCAAGATTCAGACTTTCTGTCTCTTTGGAACCTGAGGTTCAGAGAAATGATTCAGTAAAATAAATGTTTAGAAATAGAACACCTGTTTATGGTACACGTTCAAGTACTATTTGTGAAGTATGCTCATTAACAATTGAGATATAAAACAAAATAAAAAAAATTATTGAGCACTAAGTGCCAGGTATTGCTTGAGCTTATTTCATTAACTATATTTTAATTGCTTTTTAAAATGACCTCATGACTAGAGTGACATTGTTAATGTCTTATACAGGAACAAAGAGAAGTTCAGAGAGACTGAAGGAACTCATCCACGATACTTATGTTTTTAGTAGGTAGATGAGTCTAAATTTAAACTAAGATTTCACAGATTTTCCCTTGCCTGTTACAGACCTGAGGAAAGTATATGTATTTTACAAATGAATCAAATACTGTATACATGTAGATATTTGATGTTTCATAAATAAATATATACATTTTCATTTCTATTATATGATATAATGAGAAGCCTGCTGAACATGTGAAAGAGTGCAGGTAGAAGCTACTTAGAATCTAATATATAAATATACCATCAATTAGGTAGGTTCTTCTCTTTTCCTAGATTTTTTAAGATAACTCTAATTTAGGAGCCTTCCCTGGTGACTCAGTGGTAAAGAATCACCTGCAATGCAAGAGATCCAAGTTTGATCCCTGCATCAGGAAGATCCCCTAGAGAAGCAAATGGCAACTTACTCCAGTATTCTTGCCTGTGAAATCCTATAGACAGAAGAGCCTGGTGAACTGTAGTCCATGGGGTTGCAAAAGTGTTGGACATGACATACTGACTAAATTACCATCTGCCTTGTGTCATTGGAGTTGAGTATAGTCTTTCTCCCTTGTAGCATTAATCTCTCTCTCCTATTACAACAGTCTTGAGTAAAGTCGTCTGTCTTACCCAGGGCAATATTTCTTTGCTTGGAAATTAAAATAGTGCTAGTGGTGATAGTGATGGTGATGGTCATAAACATTTTAGAAGAAAACAATGTATACTACAGCGTAGTAGTTTAAATACTGTTTTGGTTTACTGAAATCAACCAGACTAAACATGATAATAAGATTGGTTAACCTTGTGTTAATTCATAATTTGGATGACTTTAGTTTATCTTAATCTTCTTTGGATAACTTTAGAGAACAGTTCAAATTCAGAATGATAAATAACGCATGATGAAGTACAGAAGGAATTTTATCTAAGAAAGCTGTACCTTCACTAATCTAAACTTTTTATCTATTGGAGAGAGAAATATTACAAGTCTGTCCCACCTGGTAGTTCAAATGTACTTTATACCCCTGACAAGTTTCTGTAGAAGTTTCAGCTAATCACATGTTGGTTAAAAAAAAGCAATGCTGGCTTTAAGCTGTATGAGTTTCTTACGTATTTTGGAGATTAATTCTTCGTCAGTTGTTATGTTTGCAATTATTTTCTCCTATCTGAGGGTTGTCTTTTAATCTTGTTTATTGTTTCCTTTGCTGTGCAAAAGCTTTTACATTTAATTAGGTCCTATCTGTTTATTTTTGTTTTTATTCCATTACTCTAGGAGGTGGGTCAAAAGGGATCTTGCTGTGATTTATATCAAAGAGTGCACTGTCTATGTTTTTCTCTAAGAGCTTTATAGTTTTTGGCTTCATTTAAAGTCTTTAATCCATTTTGAGTTTATTTTGTATATAGTGTTAGGAAGTGTTCTAGTTTCATTCTTTTACATGTAACTGTCGAGTTTTCCCCCATTACTATAAGGTAATTTGCTCTGCATTGATTTTAATGAACATTTGTGTGTAGTTAAACATTTCTTCTTAATCAAATGAGAATACCACAATATATTCTTTACTTCAGAAGTCTTCCTCAGGAAGGCGTGTGTCCTGGAAAGCATTCATTTTTACTATGAGTCTTTTTTCTAGTCTGCTTTATCTTGGTGTGACTGGCTGTCACAGAACTGATACTTCATGTGACTATTTTCAGTCCTGAGCATGACTAAGCAAATTTTATTACTTATGTAGTTAAAGTTTTAAGGAACTTTGAATTTAGAGGTTGAAGGGATAGATAGAAAAGAGAAAGAGAAGGGGAGAGGTCGAGGAAGAAAGAGAGAGAAACAGAGAGGGAGAGGTGGAAGTGAAGAACAAAAATTGTTGCTTATCTACTGTTACTTACATTTGAGAAGTAGAGTATTTGATATGTTTTTAGAAATAGAATTGTAGCCCTGTAGCATTTATTCTAGTCCATGAGAAGTGAAAAATTCCTGAATATTGACTTATAAGTAGGTATTTTACAATTTCCCTTCACTCCACCTAGCCCTCCCTGTTTCTCTCTCTCTCTTCCTCTCTCTCTTGCCTTCTCTTTCCCTTTTCTATTCATCTCTCCAACCTCTGAATTCTGAGTTCCTTAAAACTTTAAATTCATAAGTAACAAAATTAGTTTAATTATGTTGAGGGAGACTTTATTAGTCAAAATTGGTTTCAATTTATAATATCAAAATCTCAAGGTTATTATCAGAAAGACTTTTCTATATAATTATTAACTGCCTCTCCTTAATTAAATAAATATACAAGCATAACTTTTAACATAATGCAAGAGCAACTTCAGGCTTAAAGGCTGCCCTGTTTTCATTCGTGTTTTCACACATATCTGTGAAAGATGTGCTTCTAAGTTTTATTTTATATATATATATATATATATATATTTTTTTTTTCCCCTCATGTTTCCCTGTCTAAAAATAACAGTGTGGAGAGGTGTTAAAATGTAAGTTTGCCCACTCTCGTTTCTAACATGGTAGGAAAATAAATATAACCTTTAAGATTCCCTTTTAAATAAGCAGGTTAGTTTTCTTTACAATAATATATTTATTTAGTTGTCTTGTTTAACTCATAGATCAAAGATAATCATGTGAGGAGTGTCTAACTTGACTTCTTGCTTTTTGTTCTCTCCTGGAAATGAGAGTAAGAATGAAGAGCTTCCTCCTGGTAATATCTCAAGGATATGCGAGTTCTCATGATAAATATCCTATATTCATTTTTCTTTGGCTTAGCAATAGTTTAGTAAAACTTTTTCTTACCCCTCCAGACAATGCAGCAGTTTTCTCATACTATTTTCAGTGATTGCCTTCCATAATTAAATTCATGTTTCTCTTCTCCTGTGGAGAGGTTTTGTAAAATAAGAGGCAATCTCCATAAATATTTATCATTTTTATTTCATGTTAGCAATCATGAACTTATGCATTTCAATAGGCTTCATCCTATTTTATCTCTTGCCTCATCATATTTTTGTGCTTTATCACACACTATTTTATACATTTAATAAATGACTTCTGGTTTTGTTTTTGTTTTACAAAATTAAATCTAAATACCTTAATATAGAGAGCTCTACCTCTCCAGGTTCATATGTACCTCTTCTACAAATTTAAAATATTGCTCTGTAGTGAGGTTGCCTCTGTCAGTACCTCTGAAAACTGCAATTGTATCTGGACTGAGGGCTGAAGCCCATTCTCTTCTTCTGGCCAAGTCATCTCAGTATCTGAAGCATTTTCAAGGCTTTGTCCTTTGAGAAGGCAAGACTTTCCATTCTAGCTCTCTTCATCTCTCCTCCTTTGAATCCCTTTTGCACTCGGACTCTGAAGTACAAATTTTAGTTATTTTGTATTGTTAGTGTAACTCTTCAAGGAGATAGTGTGATTTTGAAAAATTGAATCTCTCATTATGCTTCTCTGATCAGGAAAGCAAGTGCAATAGAATATAAACACATGTATTGATTGTAGTGTTGCTACTTTTTAAATTTCAGAATAGAATGTCATACAGCTAGACACTTCTGTTAATTCTGTTATAAAAGTTATTTAGAATATAATTCCATGAAGTTCATAGAGTAGGAATAAATGAACAATATAGAAATTACTTGGTAAAATTCCTTATTTTCTCTGATTGCTATCATACTTGTTACAATACCTATTTACTCTTACATTGTATATTAAAATTTTATATTTTTATCAGAACTCATACATCTGGCTTCCCATGTGGCACAGTGGTAAAGAATATGCCTGCCAATGCAGGATACAGAAGAGAAATGAGATGGGTCCCTGGGTTGGGAAGATCCACTGGAGTAGGAAATGGCAAATCACTCCAATATTCTTACTTAGAAAATTCTAAGGACAGAGGAGCCTGGTGGACTACATACCATGTGGTCTCAGAGGGTTGGATATGACTGAGCAACTGAGTGCACACACACACATACACTGGCATATCGAAATCATTGTTGTTGTGCAATTGCTCAATCATGTCTGACTCTTTATGACCCCATGGGCTATAGCATACCAGGCTTCCCTGTCCTTCACTGTCTCCCAGAGCTTGCTCAAACTCATGTCATTGAGTTGGTGATGCCATCCAACCATCTAGTCCTCAGTCATCTCCTTCTCCTCCTGCCTTCAAACTTTTCTGGCATCAGAGTCTTTTCTAATAATTCAGCTCTTCTCAAAAGGTGGCCAAAGTATTGGAGCNCTCATGTCATTGAGTTGGTGATGCCATCCAACCATCTAGTCCTCAGTCATCTCCTTCTCCTCCTGCCTTCAAACTTTTCTGGCATCAGAGTCTTTTCTAATAATTCAGCTCTTCTCAAAACGTGGCCAAAGTATTGGAGCATCAGCTTTAGTATCAGTCCTTCCAATGAATATTCAGGGTTGATTTCCTTTAGGATTGACTGGTTTGATCTCCTTGCAGTCCAAGGGACTCTCAAGAGTCTTCCCCAACACCATAGTTGGAAAGCACCAATTCTTTGTTGCTAAGACTTCCTTATGGTCCAACTCTCTTCAAGAAAATTAGATACCAAGGGAACAATTCATTCAAAGATGGGCACAATAAAGTTTAGAAATGGTATAGACCTAACAGAAGCAGAAAGTATTAAAAAGAGGTGGCAAAAATACACAAAAGAACTATACAAAAAAGTAACTTAATGACCCAGATAATCATGATGATGTGATCACTCACCTAGAGCCAGACATCCTGGAGTGGGAAGTCAAGTGGGCCTTAGGAAGTATCACTAGGAACAAAGCTAGTGAAGGTGATAGAATTCCAGCTGAGTTATTTCAAATCCTAAAAGATGATGTTAAAGTGCAGCACTCAATATGTCTGAAAATTTGGAAAACTCCACAGTGGCCACAGGACTGGAAAAGGTAAGTTTTCATTCCAAATGCAAAGAGATGCAATGTCAAAGAACGTTCAAACTTCTCCCACAATTACACTCATTTCAGATGTTAGCAAAGTAATGCTCAAAATTATCTAAGCCAGACTTCAACAGTACGTGAACTGAGAACTTCCAGAAGTTCAATCTGGATTTCAAAAAGGCAGAGGAGCCAGAGATCAAATTACCAGCATCCACTGGATCATAGAAAAAAGCAAGAGAATTCCAGAAAATCGTCTGCTTCTATTTCATTGACTATGCTGAAGCCTTTGACTGTGTCGATCACAATAAACCATGGAAAACTCTTAAAGAGTTGGGAATACCAGATCATCTTACCTGCCTCCTGCAAAATGTGTATGAAGGTCAAGAAGCAACAGTTAGAACTGGACATGGTACAACGGAATGGCTCTAAATTGGACAAGGAGTATTTCAAGGCTATATATTGTCACCTGCTCAATTAACTCATATGCAGGGTATATCATGTGAAATGCCAAATTGGATGAAGCATAAGCTGGACTCAAGATTGCCAGGAGAAATATCAATAACCTCAGATATGCAGACGACACCATCCTTATGGGAGAATGCAAAGAGGAACTAAAGAACTTCTTGATGAAGGTGAAAGACTGAAGTGAGAAAGCTGGCTTAAAGCTCAAGACTCAAAAACCAAACATCATAGCATATGGTCCATCACTTTATGCCACATAGATGGGGAAACAATGGAAACAGTGACAGACTTTATTTTCTTGGGCGGCAAAATCACTGCATGGGACTGCAGTTATGAAATTAAAAGATGATTGCTCCTTCGAAAAACAATCTATGACAAACCTAGATAGTGTATTAAGAAGCAGAGGCATTACTTTGCCAACAAAAGTCTGTCTAGTTAAAGTGATAGTTTTTCTAGTAGTCATGTATGGATGTGACAATTGGACCATAAAGAAGGCTGAGTGTCAAAGAATTGATGCTTTTGAACTGTGGTGTTGGAGAAGACTTTTAAGAGTATCTTGGATGGCAAGGAGATCAAACCAGTCAATCCTAGAGGAAATCAATCCTGAATATTCTTTGGAAGGACTGATGCTGAGGCTGAAGATCCAATACTTTGGGCACCTGATGCAAAGAACTGACTCATTAGAAAAGACACTGATTTTGGGGAAGATTGAAGGCAGGAGGAGAAGCAGATGACAGAGGATGAGATGGTTGGATGGCATCACTGACTGAATGAACATGAGTTTGAGCAAACTCTGGGAGATAGTGAAAGACAGGGAAGCATGGTGTGCTGCAGTCCATGGGATCACAAGGAATCAGACACCACTAAGCAACTGACCAGCAGCAACTCATATCCATACATAACAACTGGAAAAACCATAGCTTTGACTACATGAACCTTTGTTGGTGAAGCAATTTAATATGCTTTTTAATATACTGTCTAGGTTTGTCATAGCTTTTTTCCCAAGGAACAAACATCTTTTAATTTCGTGGCTACAGTCACTGTCATCAGTGATTTTGAGCCCAAGAAAATAATGTCTTTCACTGTTTTCATTATTTCCGCATCTGTATGTCATGAAGTGATGGTACTGGATGCCATGTTAGCTTTTTGAATGTTGAGTTTAAAGCTAGCTTTTTCACTGCCCTCTCACCTTCGTCAAGAGGCCCTTTAGTTTCTCTCTGCTTTCTGCCATAAGTGTAGAGTCATCTGTATATCTGAGGTTATTGATATTTCTCCTGGCAGTCTTGATTCCAGCTTGTGATTCATCCAGCCTAGCGTATCACATGGTGTACTCTGCATATAAGTTAATAAACATGGTGATTATATACAACCTTGACACACTCTTTTCCCAATTTTGGACCAGGTCATTGTTCCATCTTTAGTTCTAACTATTGCTTCTTGACATTTATACACATTTCTCATGAGGCAGGTAAGGTGGTCTAGTATATCCATCTCTTTAAGAATTTTTGAAGGTTTTTTTGATCGACACAAAGACTTCAGCATAGTCAATAAAACTAAAGTAGATATTTTTTTGGAATCTTCTTGCTTTGTCTATGATCCAACAGATATTGGCAATTTGATCTCTAGTTCCTTTGCCTTTTCTAGATCCAGGTTGAACATCTGAAAATTCTCAGTTCACATACTGTTGAAGCCTATCTTGAAGGATTTTGAACATGAACTTGCTAGAATGTGAAATGAGTGCAATTGTGCAGTAGTTTGAATGATATTTTGCATTGCCTTTCTTTGGNTTTCTAGATCCAGGTTGAACATCTGAAAATTCTCAGTTCACATACTGTTGAAGCCTATCTTGAAGGATTTTGAACATGAACTTGCTAGAATGTGAAATGAGTGCAATTGTGCAGTAGTTTGAATGTTATTTGGCATTGCCCTTCTTTGGGATTGGAATGAAACTGACCTTTTCCAATACTGTGGCCACTGCTGAGTTTTCCAAATTTGCTGGCATACTGAGTGCAGCACTTTAACAGCATCATATTTAAGATTTGAAATAGCTCAGCTGGAATTCCATCACATCCACTAGCTTTGCTCATAGTGATGCTTCCTATAAGCTTTCTCCTTCCAAAAGGCCCATTTCACTTCATATTCCAGGATGCCTGGCTCTAGGTGAGTATTTACAGCATCATGGTTATCTAGGTAATTAAGATTTTTTTGAGTAGTTTTTCTGTGTATTGTTCCCACCTCTTCATAATATCTTCTGCTTCTGTTAATTCCATACTGTTTCTGTCCTTTATTGTGTCTATTTTTGCACGAAACGTTCCCTTGGTATGTCTAATTTCCTTGCATAGGTCTCTATTGTTTCCCATTCTATTGTTTTTGTCTATTTCTTTACATTGTTCACTTAGAAAGGCTTTCTCATCTCTCCCTGCTGTTCTTTGGAACTCTGCATTCAGATGTGTATATCTTTTCTCCTTTGCCTTTCACTTTTTTTTTTTTTCTCAGCTATTTGTAAGGCCTCCTCAGACAACCATTATGCCTTTTTTTTTCCCGCTTGGGGATGGTTTGGATCACTACCTCCTGTACAATATTACAAACCTNTGGCCACTGCTGAGTTTTCCAAATTTGCTGGCATATTGAGTGCAGCACTTTCACAGCATCATCTTTCAGGATTTGAAACAGCTCTACTGGAATTCCATCACCTCCACTAGCTTTGTTTGTAGTGATGCGTTCTAAGGCCCACTTGACTTCACATTCCAGGATGTTTAGGTGAGTGATCACACCATCGTGATTATCTGGGTTGTGAAGCTCTTTTTTGTACAGTTCTTCTGTGTACTCTTGCCACCTCTTCTTAATATTTTCTGCTTCTTTTAGGTCCATACCATTTCTGTCCTTTATCGAGCCCATCTTTGCATAACATTTTCCCTTGGTATCTCTAGTTTTCTTGAAGAGATCTCTAGTCTTTCCCATTCTGCTGTTTTCCTCTAGTTCTTTGCATTGATCGCTGAGGAAGGCTTTCTTATGTCTCCTTGCTATTCTTTGGAACTCTGCATTCAGATGCTTGTATTTTTCCTTTTCTCCTTTGCTTTTAACTTCTCTTCTTTTCACAGCTATTTGTAAGGCCTCCTCAGACAGTCATTTCTCTTTTTTGCATTTCTTTTCCATGGGGATGGTTGCTAACAAAATTTGCTATTATTGTGAACTTGGAAGTTAAAATTTTAGAACAACAACTGTGGAGAGAAATGAAGGGGGCTTGTGTGAGTGTGAAGTGAAAGTTAAAGGCTAAAGTATTCGTGCCTAGATTCTGAAGACCAAGAGCTGACTTAATGGACTGAAGAAATAACTAGTGGTTAATAACTCAGGTGGTCCTAGTGGTAAAGAATCCATCTGCCTGGCAATGCAGGAGACTAAGAGATGTGGGTTCAGTCCCTCGACTGGAATATCCTTTGGTGAAGAAAATGGCACCCCACTCCATTTTTTTTGCCTGAGAAATCTCATGGACAGAGGAGCCTGGAGGGCTATAGTCCATAGGGTCACAAAGAGTCAGACATAATTGAACATCTGAACCTGTCTAAGATACTAGAGATTTCCTCAGAGCTAATGTGGTACTAGTATTATAATTTCTGCTTTCCTTCATAATTCATAGCAAAATGCCTTCTATTATGTGAGTTCTTATAAATGGTTATTGCATTAATATACTATAATTCATCCTGATTTGTCTTATTCTTATTTTTTAATTTAAAGTTAGTGAGTTCTTAGGGAAGAAAACAGGAAAGAAGTTCTTCTATCAGAGAGCTATGGGATGTGGTGGCACAGGGCAGATTTATCTCCATTTATGTGTGTTCAATAAGACCTCATGGGTTGAATTTACCCAAAGTAACCCCCACTATATCTCTCTATTAGGGTTGATATAGTTGACTATATTTCTTTTTTAGCCTTTTTTTTTTTTTTGATAAATGGGCAGAGTACATATTTTTCACTTACTTTGTGAACAAAGATGAGCTATACAGAGGAAAACATAGATATGGAGAAGCATACAGTCTAAGTTCAGTTTTAGATAAATAGCCCAGAGCCTCAGATATTTGTCACAATATCCAAGGCATCTCTGAGAGCACAGCATTTCTTCTTATTAGAAAAGATCTAGCATTTATAGAAAGTGCCATTTAAAGGACTGTGTAGCTCAGAGGGGAAAAAAGCAATATTCCGGTAGGCCGCCTTTTGAAGCAGTAAACACCTTTTATGTCATTTAATAATAGCTTGGATAGGTTTGAAGAACTATGTGTCAAGTATTCTGAAAACAAGGAATGTAAGTTTGGTGAAATCTTTTAGTCATTTGAATCTTAAATCAACCAGTCACAGTGTCTTAAAGCAGCTTATTTGATTCATTTAGGTTTGTGGTTACAGTTGGAATAAAACTTCCCAGCCTACTGTTGTTTCATCTATATTTAATATAGAAGATTAATATACACTACTGTTTTCTCCTTTCTCGGGCATGTAGCAAACCAATGTGTGATTTTATGCCAAAATGACTTATGTTTTTCCTGTTTATAAAGGACAATATAAGCCATTTTGAGTGTGACCCCAACTGAACTCAGGACCAGAGTCTGGGAAGTTTTTGTTTGGGTCACAAATGGTTGAACAGCTTTTAGTGTATGTTTGGAATTAACTCTTAATCTATGCAGTCTGGCCAGATAGAAATTTCTTTAAAAGTTTAACTTAAAAAATTGTTTCTCATATTTTGATTAATTAGAGAAATTACTTCTGCTAAATTGCTCCCAGAGTGAAAGTTGAAAATTATATTCATGTATCTTACCTTCCAGTGGTTTTAGGTTGCTGCATAATAAATAGACCATCATCTCTCTACCCGTCCCAGCCTACCCTTCACTTTTTTCTTATTTTTATATATTTTTGAAACAATCTTATTCATGGTAGAGATTCTTTGCCTGAAAAATCTTGAGTATATCAATCAAGCTTCATGCAATGGTAATATGATACATTAATCATTTCATAGGCCTATATCAATATATTTTGCATTGAAATAATCAAACTAATTTTATTTGAAAATATTCAGGTTGGTCTTTAAATTCAGCCTGGCTGTGAAAATCTGGCTGCATGAAATTGCCATCAGGTTCTCAGGTTAACTACTGTCACCAAGAATGCTGAGATTTTATTTAGCCCATAAACTTACTGGATCAAGGTGAACTCTAAAAACAGTCTTATAGTAGAAAATAAGTAGGGGGGATTTTGCTTTATTTAAGAGGACTATAGATATATCTGAAATGTCTTTCCAACAAAATGTCAATGATTAATAACTCACCTCATTTTTTCCACCATAATGTTAGCTAAATATAATTTATTTGTACTTGTATGGACAAAATGCATAATATCTTGTATGTTGGTCTTGATTTGATTCTTTTTTTCTTTTCTTTCTTCTATCAAACTAATATCCATCAACTAAAATAGTAACACTCTTGTCCAGTTTCAATTGATTTAAGAAGGGCTGAGTTGTAATAAATAAAACTTTCATATTAGTATCTCACCTAAGGAAAAAAGACTCTGTGGATCTGATACTGAAAGATAATAAAGACAAGGTAGAATGTTTGCATATGTTCATATATTTGCAAACACAAATGATTAATAAATTTTGAGGTATATTTTTACATCAGTATATTTTCATAAGACTGGGAAAGATTTTGAAAGGATACCTGATATATAGTTGTAGGGAACATGACCACAACTAAATTTTCATGTAGTATCTTGGGTGAGAGTCCAATGGGCTCTGAAATGAGTTTTCTTGGATTTGAATCTTAGTTCTGTCACTCATTACCTTTAGGTTCGAATAACCATTTAGTATTTTTGGATCTTTATAGAATGTAATTCTAGGGAAGTTGTAAGATTATGTAAAATAAACCATTTAAATTCTCTGGCCTACACAGTACACTTAGTAAAAAATAGTTATTTTTCTTGGGGTTTCTATATAAAAGAAACTTATGTTTCTATATAAAAGATACTTTTGTTTCTATATAAAAGATATTGCTACTCTCTACATGGTAGTTTTTATTATTCCTTTTCTGTATGCCTCTCAAAACCTGATTTGTTGACGTTTTAATTTTTGTGCAAAGGGAACTCAATTAAAATGTTTTGACCCCAAACAGTAGTGAAACAGAAAAGAATGCTCCCTGCCCAGCAGACCAGGTGATTTAGACCAACTTTTTTATGAAAAAAAAAAAAAAAGAAGAAAAATGTTGGGTAAAATATTTTTTGAAAACACCCAGGTACTAAGAGAATGCCGTAAGTTACCAGGCAATAATCTAAAAAGAAATCAGGAGCTAAAATAGGTAATTGAACCACTGGAGATTTGCTGAATCCAATGAAACTGAGATTAGCATTTGATTGCCTTTCAGAACAAAAATGAAAGGAATCAAAAGTTAGGGCCAAGAAAAGATTATAAGATAACATTTTATACATGAAACTAGAAGTCTAAAGGACTGTACGTTCCAGAGAAAGGATGAAGCAAGATAAACATGCTTCCTCATCACAAAGAAGTAGAAAAGTTATAGAAATTGTAACCAGAAGCCTATTAGTTTACAAATATGCAGTCAGAATTAGTATTACTTGAATGTGCTTAAAGATGTTGAACCTTAAATTCAATTTAAAATGAACCCAGGCTAATAGTACTCTCAGGTCTTCAGAAGCAACATGAAACATCTCTAGAGGACTGCAGTTCATCCTTGGCCTTAAGTAATTTCCATGATAAAATTTCTGGGGAAATCAGAAAATTATAGAAATAAAATGCATATGTCAACAAGGCACAGTAAGTTAAAATTCACCAAAAACAATAGATAGCAGAATCAGACTCATAAATCTTCAAGTTCTGAAATAATCAATGTAGATTATAAATCAACAATAGTTGCTATATTTAAAGAGACAATAGGTCATTTGAAAATATTTATAGAAAAAGTAAATTTACAGTGTGACCTGAAAATGCAGTAAATGAAGTAAACCCAGTGTACACCTCTAAGGGCATTTTGGACATGAACAAAGAGAGGATTAGCTAATTGGAAGACAGATTAGGAGAAATTATTTCAAAAGATGTATAGAGAAGTAAAGGTCAGAAAGAAATAGGAGAAATGATAAGAAACATGGTAGAGTGAAAAGTTTAATCAATTATGCAGAATGAGAGGGCAGTAAAAATGTGGCAGTGANCTACAAACCTAGACAGCAGAGATATGTGTTTACTGACAATGGTCCACGTAGTCAAAACTATGGCTTTTCCAAATGTCATGTACAGATGTGAGAGTTGGAGCGTTACGGTGGCTGAGCCCCAAAGAATTGATGCTTTTGAATTGTGATGCTGGAGAAGACTCTTTCAAGTCTTTTGGATAGCAAGGAGATCAAATCTGTTAATCCTAAAGGAAATCAACCTTGAATATCTACTGGAAGGACTGATGCTGAAGCTGAAGCTCCAATACTTTGGCCACATGATGTAATGAGCCCATTCATTGAAAAAGATGCTGATACTGGGAAAGACTGAAGGCAGGAGAAGAAAGGGGTGCAAAGGATAAGATGGTTGGATGGCATCACCAACTGAACAAACATGAGCTTGAGCAAACCCCAGGAGATAGTGAAGGACAGGGAGCCTGGCATGCTGCAGTCCATGGGGTTGCAGAGTTAGACATGACTTAGTGACTGAACAACAAAAAAACAACTCCAGTAGGTAGGCCTAAGAGAAGTCATTTATCATATTTATCTATGGGAAAGTAGAAGCCATAACTGGGTAAATAATTCATAGTTAATACAGGATCTTCTTTTTTTCTAGTATGTTTATGAATTCTAGTACACCATGGTTTAGAATTTTATCAAAGATATTTGAAAACAACACATAGAATCTATAGTAATTAAAATTCAATCTATCTAAAACGTTTATTTTTTGAGACATGTTTTTCAATCTGATTTTGACTGATTTGATAATGTTCCAAAACCAAAATTTATGATTCCAGCTATAGCATTATCCAAGAACTTAAATAATAATGTCATATGATCCAACAGACTAGTAGACATTATGTGTACAATGATTTACTGGAATCTCCCCTACGACTGATGACCAACATTGAAATGTTATTGTTAATTGAATGCTTATCATTTGCCAAATATTCCAGGCAGCATTTTATATGCAACATCTGATTTAATATTAATAATCTCAATAGTATCATTAACACCTCTTTTGTACTAGTGAGGTAAATGCTATTTAAAGTAATTAAAGAACTTACTCAAGGATAATGTATCAGCTGCTTAGTACTAAAGACTGAATTTGAAGTTGTCTGACTTCAGAGATAATGTTTTTATCATATACACTTTTTTTTAACATGCTGTTGAGTATGCTGGGATGGGTTTACATATTAGATCTGACTTGGACAATATAGGGTTTTAAGATTACTTAATAGCAAGTAAAACTGTTATTTCTCAAAACGTGTTCTCTTGTTCTCCTCTGAAATTACACAGTGTTCACCACATCTTGAATCATGAGATCTTTCATTGGCTTCTTAGAAATTGTCAGCATCTTTGCCACATGGTTGGAAGCCAGATATCAGTTTGTCACCATATAATATATTCTCCCTATTTGGTTGGAGCATGGAGCAGGTACTTGGAAATCCTGCTGTCATCTATTCTCCACACATGACTGACCCATGTTCGGCTGAATTACGGTGAATATTATTTGGCTACACTCCATGACCTGACTATAATCCTGCCTATGATTTGATATTCAGCAGAGCACCTAGATGAAATTATTACAACTACTCAAAAGACCAGATATGCTCTATCATCTCTAGCTCTTACCATTTTATAATACTTTGTACATCAACATAGTTCTGAAGAAGTTAAGCTGTATTTGAGATTGTAACATAGTTGAAATACCTATTTGATGGTTTATTATTAAATGGTTTACATTTTATATATAATTTCTGATATAACGTTCTGATGTTAATCTGTAGCATTGCAGTTAGGAAACTCACGTAAATTAAAATCAGCTACAAAGTTTTATATAAACAGACTTTTAAGAGATGATTTTCATTAATTCAGAATATTTACATTAAAATCACAAAGGATAAAAGTTTGCCTTGCTTTAGCAGATGTTTTAAATAAAAAGTAAGATGTAAAAATGTAAACATTAGGGAAGCCCTAGTAACTCTGAAAAATAATTCCCTTTAAAATTTCTTTATGAACATACATAAATATTTAATATATGACTTGAATAAGATATATTTATTGCAACTTTCCTGTGTCATATAACTATTGTACAAAGCAGATAAGACTCTGTGTAGAATTTGGAAGCTTCATGCCAAGGTAAAGTTTTTAGGTCAGTAACAAAAATAAAGATGTAGATGGATTTTTGGTATATTTCAGAGGCAAATGTGCCTTGAAACAAAATATGTTGTATGAAGAAAGCATACTTAACTTATTCAAGAGCAAAGTCTTTTGTTTCCAAAGCTCAGGTTTGAATGTGATTCTGTTCATTTATTTCCCAGCAGGTGTCTCTATATAGCAGCTTTACTCAAAAAGAACAAGAAGACAAAAAATAATTGTACAAAAAGAAAAATAATGAAGCAAGTAGAGAAATGGACTGGTTATCGAGTATGTTAACAATATAGAGTCAAAATACTTTAAAGATATGTGCTAACCAAAGTGGTTATATCGAATATTTTGGTTTATTTCTTGATTTTGTTTAAATAACTTTTTCAAAAGAGACCTACAGAAAGCATTTAAAGCAATTTACCTTATATACAACATAAATACAAATACAGCATGCTCTAACAGGGTATTAATTTACAGTCTGGCATCTTGATCTGACATCCTCTTCATCATTGCGGATGAAACAGAAAAGAAGTAAGGCTGAGATCTTTGCTATGATCATAAACAGTTGTTTAAATAGACAGTGGGCAGTGATTAAAGTGATTAAGTGATTTAGTGATTAAAATGGGCTTCTGGGGTGGCTCAGAGGTTAAAGCATCTGCCTGCAATGCAGGAGACGTGGGTTCGATCCCTGGGTTGGGAAGATCCCCTGAAGAAGGAAATGGCAACCCACTCCAGTATTCTTGCCTGGAGAATCCCATGGACGGAGGAGCCTGGTGGGCTACAGTCCACAGGGTCGCAAAGAGTAGGACATGACTGAGAGACTTGACTTGACTTCACTTCACTTCACAGAGATTAAAAAATGGAAAGAGGTCATAATGTAAAGTTATACAAAGATATAATTTTTCTAGTTTTCCTTAATCAATGGATTACAAAATTTACTATGTTCTACTTAGCATGAGTTGTAAAAGTATGAACATTTTAATGCTTAATTATCAATATTTACTTTTTGTAATGAAAGTCTATGCTTTGATGGATCTTATTTAAAATTCTATTCTAATTAGGTAGAAAAAAACAATTTTACTTTACATATAAAATGAATTAAGTACTATCCTATCTTTCTATTGTAATAGCAGATTTAATGCATCACAGCATTCTGAGATAAATAGCTAATGATAAAAATACATACTTAAAATTTTAAATATTATTAAATAGTTTATAAACTAAAGTTAAATTTTAGAATGCAGTTTCCCAGCAAGTTAAAAATTCTCAGCAATTAAAAAATATATGAAAAGAATAAATATACAACATATCATGATAAAAATACAAATATAAAATTCCTTAATCCCATAAGAAGTTTAAAAATAGATACAATTTCTAACTAATTGATATCAGAGACAAATTTTCTATATCTATCAGAATTTTTAGTATGTGAATAGGAATTTTAATATCTCAGAACCAAGTATGCTACAAAAATACGTTAGTATTTTGGACAATTATACAAAAGCTCTGGAATAATTACACTCAATTAGGTCTCAATTATCTTTTCACGCTTTATTACTTTTATTCTTACTGATTTAAAAAATAGATACATTGATCTGTAAGGCCACTAAAGACATCTTGCAGGCTGCTACTCTACTTTCAGAAAGGGATACAGCTTTTCTAATCCTTCTACTTAATCTACTTAGACAGTTTTTTTTTTTTAATTATCACATAATATCTTTGGCTTAAGTTATTAGGCTGAAAATTCATTTGCCATTTTTTATTTCTAAAGTCTCTTTTGAATGATGAAAACAAAATACAAAAGAAAATTAATATATAGAAGCCAGAAAGTAATGAGCAGATTGGGAAATTTGAGAATTCCTGGGAAAGGAGAATGAATATAGTTATTAAAAATCAGACTATTCTTATTCCATATGCTAAGCTACATTCCAAGAATAATCATGGTTGTATCCAGGGAACCAAGGAGAACCTCTAAGTTCTGAATCAACAGATAAAAAGAAGTGGGTCATGAGAGAACAAAAATGGAGTCCATGACAAGAAAGAGTTTCAATTGTCTTGTTTACTGCTGTAACTTTTAATCAAGAATTGTACTTGATACATAAATCATCTAATACGTCATATAGCATTTTAATTCTGGGAGGGAAGAGAGCCACATTTCTTTTGTGGTTATTTTTTTTCCTTGATGCCTGACAAAGATGGAGAGTATTATAATCTCAACTTTATTGCACTCTCAGTCTCCATTTCCCCCTCTAGGAATCTTCCCAAGACATAAGACCAGTTAGAATTTACTTCTAGGAACTCATAAAAACCAACAGTTAATTTTTCAGAAATTTTGCAAGGCAATTCTTTAGTACAGCTATTATTAAACATTGTATAATATAAACTTCACAAATAAATTCTGTCAAAAACAGAAGAATTGAATACTCAAAATGTATTACTCCCTAATTATCTTACTTATCCTAATTATCCTACATGGGGTCGCAAAAAGTCAGACACGACTGAGCGACTGAACTGAACTGAATTATCTTACTAAGTGCTTCCCAGATGTCTCAGTGGTAAAGAAGCCTCCTGCCAATGAAGGAGACTTGCCTTCAATTCCTAGGTCAGGAAGATCCCCAGGAGGAGGAAATGATAGCCCACTCCAGTATTCTTGCCTGGAAAATCCCATGGAAAAAGAAGGTTTTCCCAGTTAATAGGGAAAGACTTTAACAGCTAATAGAGACACAAAGAGTTGGACACAGCTGAGTGACAGAACATGCATGCAATTATGTTACTACATTTTACTATCACTTATGCTTTTGAGGTTATTTACATCTACCTGTATGGGAGAAAAACTATCTAATGGTGTGGTAGTGGACATCTCTTCCCAATTCTGCGTTCAGTGCTTGAAACTGACCATGGTAAGACTATGTATACTATAGAATTAAAAAAAAAAAAAAACCCTCAAATACAGGCTTCCCTGCCCCCACCAGGAGACCTAAGTTTTAAGTTTTTACCATCATATCACTACATAAAGTCCACTTTTAAAAAATGAGATTCGTTCTTAAACTTTCATCAGAGAATAAATATAATGTAGTCAACAATTTTTATTTAGACATATTTCATACCTATATCGAGGTAGAGAGAATGATAGAATAAGTTATACAACTTCTTTATGTCATTTTACTAGCAATATTTTGTCAAATTTTCTCGTTTGTTCTTTCTGCACATGCATTCCATACATATCCCCACCCCTCCCCCACTGAGCCATATGGAAAAAAGTCGCTGATATATCATTGCAATTCTCCTACATGACCATAAAAAAATAAGTAATTTAACCTATCTCATACTCATGAAATAAAATCTTCATATAAAACTTTATCTCATATTCATTCTGTACTTAAAAGATGTCAGAAATGTTTTTTATGGCTCTGATATAGATCTAATCAAAGTTCATAATATCTGGTAATCACATCTCTTTGGTCTTCTTTAACCTAGATCTGTACCCTTACCTTTTAATATTTCTTTGTATGGTCTTTCATGATATTGACCTTTTTAAAGAATTTAGGCTATTCATTATGTTGAATTTCCCATTATGTAAATTTGTTTGATTCTTTCCTTATGATGTAATCTATTTCACATTGCATCGTGTGAGTTTGTTCCATTATTTGTTAAGCTTAATTAATCAGTTAGGGAGGTAACCATAGGGACAATCATTGTGAAATGTCATTTCCCCCAAAATACAATAAATAATATGTGGTAGTATTTTTAGACTGTCAAATATCTTGTTCCTATAAGCATTAAACCAATAATTTTAACTCTTTGTCTGAGTCAATCTTATTAGTATTAGTGTGATTACCTATATAATTATATATTCAATTCTATTTAGTTTCAGAGTTCTAAGAATTATTTGACAAATATAATATATGTAACACAATGATAGTAATAATCAAGGATGGAAATTTTATAAATCACAGCAATGTAAAGTTAACACACATAACAAAAAATTGAGGTAGATAAGCAGAAAAAGAATACAATTTTAATTACTTCAATTTTAAGATCAAGGAATCAATTATATCAAACATTGTTGTCAAAATTATTTTAAGTACATTATCTGAAATTATACAGGCAAGTTCTCAAGCAAGATTTCTCAGTAACAGAGCTGTTTATTTTTGGATGGGTTGATTCTGTGTAATGAGGTCCTGTCCTATTCATTGTATGATGTTTAACAGCATCCTTGGTCTCTACCAATTAGATGCCAGTAGAACCCTCCAATTGTTGCAAGCAAAAAATGTCCCAGATTTGTCAAATGTTTCCTGGAGGACAAAATTGCCCTTGTTCATTCCTACTGTACTTTATGATATAAATTTATCAACCCAAAATGAAGGACTGAAAGCCAGAAGGTATTGCTACTGCATCATGTCATTCATTACAGCACAAATTCAGTATATAATGGCTTAATTATGATAAATTAAGAAATAATTTTAATTTATATGTCATTATATTGATAATGAAGACAAATAGAACTATTAAAATACAAATATTTCCCATAATTGCTTCTGTAAAGAGGAGGGATTAAAGAGAAGATAGTTCCCTCTATGTTCAATCTTTTTATCTGTACTGTTTAATATTTTTCTTTACATGCTCATTTTTCGTGGCATTAGTAAGTTCTCCTGGAGAAGGAAATGGCAACCCAGTCCAGTATTCTTGTCTGGAGAACCCCATGGACAGAGGAGTCTGGCGAGCTACAGTCCATGGGGTAGCAAATAGTCAGCATGACTGAGTGACTAAGAGAGTAGCAAGTTAGATAGAATGGTTATGAATATACAAACAAATGAGTGAGTATCAGAGAAGATAGACAATGAATTCTTAAACAATTTGAAAAGAAATTAGTTCTCTCTGTCTCATTTCATGCATTTTCCAAATCACAGTTGATCCTTAAACAGCATGGGGTTTGAACAGTTCAGGTCCACTTAAACTTGTATTTCTTCAGTAGTAAATACTACAGTACTATGTAATCAGTTGTTGGTTGAATTTGCAAATGTGGAATCTTCAGTACAGAAGGCTGACTATAAATTATACTCAAATTTTTGACTGCAGGGTTGACAGTTCTAAGCCCTCTCCACATTGTTCAGGGGTTACTAAATACCTCCTCTTGTCTTCTTCACAAAAAGCCCTCTGGTTCCATTTCTGTTGCAAGAGTCAGTTCCTAAAAAAATATTTACTCTAAGGTAAATCTTATTGCATTGTACCTTGACTCTTTTTTAGTTCACGATGTTGGGGCAGAATATTGAGGACTGAGGGTAAAGAAGGGAAGAGATCTAGTTCTCCCCTTAAATTTTTCACTAATTGATTAGAGTTTTCAGACTTCAGTGGATCACTTACATTCATGGATGCCTGAGAACTTGTCTTTAAGCTAAATGAAGCTAAATAAAATACCTAGAAATAAACTTAAACAAGGAGATGAAAGACCTATAGTCTGAAAGCTATAAAACATTGATGATGCAAAGTGAAGACAGCATGAAGAAATGGAAATATATGATATCTCTTGGATTGGAAGAAAAAAATATTGTTATCCTTGACATACTACCAGAAACAATCTGTAGATTTAATTCAATTCCTATTAAAATACCCTGGCCTTTTTAATAGAATTAGAATTTTAAAAATACTAGATTTATGTGGAACTACAAAAGACCTTGAATTGTCCAAAATATTCTTGAGAAAAAAAGAGTAAAGCTGGAGATATCACACTCCCTGACTAAAGACTGTATTACAAACTACAGTAATCAAAACTGTATGGTACTAGCACAAAAACAGACACATGAAACAATGGAACATAATTGAAAGCCCAGAAATAAACCCACACACTTATGGCCAATTAAACTATGATGAAAGAGGCAAGCATATACAATGATGTTAAGAAGTCTTTTTAGCAAGTGATGCTAGGAAAACTGGACAAGTATAGGTAAAACAATGACATTAGAACATTCTTCTCACCATACAAAAAATAAACTCAAAATGGATTAAAGTCCTAAATGTAAGACTTGCAACAATGAAGCTCCTAGAAGAAAACATAGGCAGAACACCCTTTGATATAAGCTGTAGCAATATTTTTGGATCTTTTACTTTGGATATTTTGGATTTCTTTTACTCCAAGAATAAAAGACATAAAGCAAAAACAAACAAATGGAACCTAATGAAAAGCTTTTGCACAGCAAAGAAAATAGTAAACAAAATGAAAAAAAAAAAACTACTTTGGAAAGGGGATAAAATATTTGCCAATGATGTGACTGATAAGGGATTAATATCAAAAATGCAGAAATAGCGCATATGACTCAACATAGAAAAAAGCAACCCAATTAAAAAATGGGCAGAAAGCCTGGATAGACATTTTCCCAGGGAAGAAATACAATGGGTAATAGGCATATGAAAAACTGTTCAGCATTACTATTAGAGAAATGCAAATCAAAACCAGAATAAGATATTACCTCACATCTTTCAGAATGGCTACTTCAATCCTAAAAGATGATGCTGTGAAAGTGCTACACTCAATATGCCAGCATATTTAGAAAATTCTGCAGTGGCCACAGGACTGGAAAAGGTCCATTTTCATTCTAATCCCAAAGAAAGGCAATGACAAAGAATATTCAAGCTACTGCACAATTGCACTCATCTCAATGCTAGGAAAATAATGCTGAAAATTCTCCAAACCAGGCTTTAATAGTATGGGAACTAAGAACTTGCAGATGTTCAAGCTGGAACTAGAAAAGGCAGAGGAAGCAGAGGTCAAAATGCCAGTATCTGTTGGATCATATAAAAAATAAGAGAATTCCAGAAAAGCATCTATTTCTGCTTCATTGACCATACTAAAGCCTTTGATTGTGTGGATCAAAACAAATTGTGGAAAATTCTTCAAGAGAGGGAATATCAGACCGTCTTTCCTGCCTCCTGAGAAATCAGTCTGCAGGTCAAGAAGCAACAGTGGACATGAAATAATGGACTGGTTCCAAATCAGGAAAGGAGTATGTCAAGGCTGTATATTGTCACCCTGCTTATTTAACTTATATGTAGAGTACATCTGCATATAATGCCAGGCTGGAAGAAGCACAAGCTGGAATCAAGATTGCCACGAGAAATGTCAATAACCTCAGATATGAAGATGACACCATCCTATGGCAGGAAGCGAAGAGGAACTAGCGAGCCTCTTGGTGAAAGTGAAAGAGGAGAATGAAAAAAACTGGTTTAAAACTCAATATTCAAAATCTAAGATCATGGCATCCAGTCCCATCACTTCACGATGAGTAAATGGGGAAACGAAACAGTGACAGACTTTACTTTCTTGGGCTCCGAAGTCACTGCAGAGGGTGACTGCAGCCATGAAATTAAAAGACGCTTGCTCCTTGGAAGAAAAGCTATGACAAACCTAGACACTGTATTAAAAAGAAGAGACATCTCTTTGCCAATAAAGGACCATCTAGTCAAAGCTATGGTTTTTCCAGTAGTCATGGATGGATGTAAGAGCTGGACCATAAAGAAAGCTGAGCTCTGAAGAACTGATGTTTTTGAACTGTGGTGTTGGAGAAGACTCTGGAGACTCAATTGGACTGCAAGGAGATCCAAACAGTTCATCCTAAAGGAAACCAGTCTTAACATTCATTGGACAGACTGATGCTGCTGCTGAAGCTCCAATACTTTGGCCACCTCATGCAAAGAACAAAAAGACCCTGATACTGGGAAAGACTGAGACCAAGAGAACAGGATGACAGAGGATGAGATGGTTTGATGGCATCACTGACTTAATGTTCATGAGTTTGAGCAAGCTCTGGGAGTTAGTGATGTTCAGGGAACCCTGGTGTGCTGCAGTCCACGGGGTCACAAAGAGTTGAACATGACTGAGTGACTGAACTGAGCTGAACTGATTGTCTAAAGGTCTATACATAGCAAATGTTAGAGAACATATGGAGAAAAAGGAATCCTTGTATACTGTTTGTGGGAATGTAAATTGGTACAGCCACTGGAAAATAATGTGGAAGTTTCACAAAAATTCTTAAAATAGAGCTATCAGTTGATTCTGCAATTCCACTCCTGATTGTGTGTGTCTGTGTGTATGTATGTATATGTACCTGTGTGCATCTGCTAAAATTAGTATTTTTGTTCTCTCTCTTTCTCTCTCTCTATATATATATGAAGACAACCCAAGTTTCCAGCAACAGATAAATAAAATACTTTATATATATATATACTTCATATATATATATATATGAAATTCAGCCATAAATAAAGAATAAAATTTGCCATTTCCAGGACATGAATGAATTTTGAGAATATTATATTGACTGAAACAAAACAGATGAAGATAGATATGTATGGTATCACTTTTTTGTGGAATCTAAAAGATAAAACTAATATATATGAGAAACACATGCAGATATAGAAAATAAGTTAGTGGTTAACAGTGGGGAAGGGAAAGAAGAGAGGGATTATAGGGTATGGGATTAAGGAATACAAACTACCATGTATAAAATAGATAAGCAACAAGGGTATATTCTAAAGCACAGGGAATTATGGCCATTACTTAGTAATGAGTTTTAATGGAGTATAATCCATAGAAATACTGAATTACTATGCTGTATAGCTGAAACTAATATAATATTGTATATCAACTATGGTTCATTTTTTTTAAAAAAAGTAAATTCTATAACTTGGTAAAAAATAAAAATAAAGACAACTGACTAGATAACTTAATTCAGCTCTTAAATTTTAAATTTCTTGGAAAATACAAATCAATATTCTCTTTAGTCTTTAAGATCTATTATATTTAAGTTGATTAAAAATACTATTTTTTCAAAAAATAAACCTTGAAGGAGTATTAAAGTGCATGATGATAAACTTCTTTTCTAGTTAGCCCATTAAAATAGTAATATCTGGTACAGACAAACATATTTGAGTACTGACTGGTTTTAAACATTTGATCTTAGTCATGCAGTTTTGTCTGACTCCATGGGCTATAGCCTGTCAGGCTCCTCTGTCCATGGGATTTTCCTGGCAAGAGTACTAAAATGGCTTGTCATTTCCTTTGCTAGGGGTCTTCTCCACCTAGGGATCGAACCCGCGTCTCTAGCATCTCCTGCATTAGCAGGCAGATTCTTTACCATTGAATCACCTGGGAAGCCCAAATAATGTTTACTTAGATGCATTTGTTGTACTTGAGTGACTGGATTGATGTACTTTACTTTTAAAATAATATTTTCAATTTATAATTCTTTCTTCCTTAAACTAAACCTCATTCCTGATAAGTGATTGGTTTTGTTGTCTCAAGCTTGACTTAAGATAAAATATGGATAGATTATTTTTCTTGTGGTTATCTAAAAAGATGAAAATTCTCTTCTCAGATATTTGGGCTTTTTCATGACACTTTGTTAAATTAAGAGATTATTTGTGTAGATGTAAGAAGCCGCTTTTCTTACTGGATGATTCTGTTTGAAATGTATTAAAGAATGACATAAACACAATAGTAAGACAATTAAAAAAATTTTGATAGATCTTATTTCATTAAAAAAACAAGTATTCTGCCCTGTGAACACTCATAGGAAAATGAAAAGACAGTCTGAGTCTGAGGGAAAGTATGTGCAAAACATATACATGACAGAAGACTGGTATCTATAATATATAAAAAATCCAAATGCTTAGTGAGAAATACTTAATAAGAATATTTATTTAAAGAAAACAGGATTTGATAGACATTTCACCAAAGAATGCATGGATAACAAATAAACACATTGATAAGATGCTCAAAATAAAGTAGTCAGAGGGAAAATACAAACTGAAACCATGAGATAAAATTATACCCCATTAAGATGGCTACCAATATATGAAGGACTTGCAAGGATGCAGAGCTATTGGAACTCTCATATATTGCTGGTGAGAATATAAAAATGGTATAACCATTTTAGAAAACAGTTTAGAAATTGTTTATAAAGTTAAAATTTATCTTATGACTCAGTAATTCTACTTCTATGTATTTACTCAAGAGAAACGAAAATTTAAGGTCACACAAAAGTCTGTATACAAATGTTTATAATGGTCTTATTTATTATTGTTAAAATTGGGAAAGCCTAAATGTCCCTTAACTGCTGAATGGATAAATAAATTGTGACATACCTATACAAGGAATATTACTCAGAAGTAAGAAAGGAACAAACTCATGATGCAACAACATGGATGAAACTCAAATGCATATGCCAAGTGACAGAAACCAGATAGAAAAAAAAATTACAGTACATTTCTATCAATGACATTTTGGAAAAGTAAACTGTAGGAATAGAAAACACATAAGGGTTGCTATGAGCTAGGTAAGTAAGAGGCATTGACTATAATGGTCATCAAGAGGAGTTGTTTCAGGGTGATGAAATTGTTTTATATCTTGATCAAAATTCATAGGATCGTACATCAGAAAGAGAGAACTTTATTATATGTAAATTTTAAATGAACAAAATAGTAACAATAACAACAGTAAGAAAAATATAGATGAGAGGAAGGAAGGCATTTATGGCTTCAGTGCAAATATTTCTGTTGGAAATTGAGATCGGTTTGTTATCCCCTCAGAAAGATTTCCATGATCATTAAGCATATTTTATGTGTCACTTTTACTATAGCACTTTAATTCTCTATGTCATACTTATTTGTAATCTAAAGCTTTCTCATTTACTTAGTTTTTGTAATTATTTTTATCTATATTCCTATTTTATTTTATTTTATTTTTTAAATTTATTTATCTATTTATTTTTAAATTTAACTTTACAATACTCTATTGGGTTTGCCATACATCGACATGAATCCACCACAGGTACACACAAGCTCCCAATCCCGAATCTCCCTCCCACCTCCCACCCCCCAACGTCTCTCNAAAAAAAAAAGTTCACTTGGCTTTTAGTCGTATGAATGGGGATTAAATAAGGAGCTGTTGTCTGGCGCCTGATTTCTATTTGATCAATAAATCATCAAGTGCCTTAAGTGCTTTATTCACTATCAAATTAAATGAAAAATACTTTAACCTGCGTCCCTGGTGTCGGCAGATAAAGCTAATAATATTTTCTGTTATGTTTCCATTTAGGCATTTAACACTCAGAAAAATCTACTAGGTCTTGCTCTCTTTCTCTCTATTAGAGATACCACATATTTATTCCACATACCTACACAGGAAATTCTCACCATCAAGGGAGAGCTTACCTGCTCGGGGGACAGAAATCTAGACAATCCTAAGGCAGTTTGCCAGAATCTCAGCCCCAACTAAAATGGCTCCACCTTAACATTAAGGTGGAGTCGCAGGACTCCAGGCGCCCCCGGAGCCAAGGGACTGGTTCTGCCCGCTGGGGTACAGGATTGAAATAACATTTTACCTGAGTGTTTGCCCTTTGCTAGAGTCCAACTCTTCATACAATAATAAATCTAAACAATAGGCCCAAAGGGACAAATCTCTCTTATTTCCCAGATTTTCCTGTCCTAGATTAGATATCATCTAATATGATGTATTTCACACGTAGTCCTTTCCTGCCTTTGGAGGAGCTGGGGGATATGAGACAGTCCCTTCCTCTACTACACACCTCAGACCAGAGCTACCAGGACTGTGCTTTATAAGATAACAGCACAAATTGTAGCTTAATACCATGTTACTTCACATGTGTCACAAAAGAAAGCATTTTCCTTAGTGTGTACATTTGGGAAAGATTTTTTTTTCCCCCTTTAATGTCTGGGGTAACCTGACTGGCTTGTAGGAAAAAAATGCAATCGAATGATATTTGTGAAGTTTAATTGCTAACTTAGCAGCTCGGTCACACCTGCCAACCCATTAGATGATGAAATCTCACCTGGTTAACGGATACAGCACTGTGGCCTCAATGGCGAATGCCTGATTATACAGCCAAGCTGCTAATTTACCAAACCCCCAGACCAGGGAGGCCTGGACGGCCACCACTCACTGTATTCATGCGGTAGCTAAGAGAAGGAACCGTATTCCCTGAGCCGCTTTCCAGCTACCCGCAGAATGAGAAATGTAAAATTAGTGGAGGTGTGTGCATGAAGAGAGCCGAGCAATTAGCAAGGCGCGGGCGCCCGCTGGCCCGGAGGGGGCGGCGCGGGCGAGTGGGGAGACTAGGGCGCGAGGGCAAAGGGCCTCCTTCTCGCGGGCTGCGGTTGGTAGGCCTCGGCGGCGGCGAGGTCAACGCTTGTGCACCCGCCCGGGCTGCCGGGGCGCCCAGTTAAGAACAATGCGCTTCCTATCAGCCCTTTGCCACGTGTGCCTTTCCGCAATTCGCTACCCACCCGACTCCAGAGGCACGACGCGCCCTGGAGCGCGCACACACTTTGTCTTTGTTTCTCTCCAGTTTGCCCGACAAAATCACGTTAAGCATCCAAACATAGCAAAATCAGCAACTGGTAGCATCTCTACAACAGGCCTCGGGTAACTAGGACATCGATCTTAGAAGGCGGGGTCTGAAGCCTTTAAGACCTCCGCGTCCGTCACCCTGGTGCGCTATCTCCGTTCTCTGCTCCCCCACCTCCTCAGCTGCTAGCTCCCAGCTCTTCTCAGCGGCTGCGGGGCTTGGCTGTTGTGCGCAAGGCCAGGCGTGCGACCAGTGTTTCCCTCTGTCAGGGGGTGGGGATGCGCATAAGCTGGATATTTACAACAGGACTCTGCGCACGCACCTCTGCCTATGAGGGCAGGTGTCTTTGCACAGATTCTGTTAGATGCAAGTGGAATTATATGCATTTGTGCAGGTTCCAAAGCCATCGTTCAGTCAGCTGGGATGTTGTTCTGAGACTGGATGAGGGGGACAAGAAGAAAGAGCATCTTCAGGGGCTTTACGGACACCTTTCCTTCCTCTCCTTCCAGCTCTAGGTGGCAAACCCAACACTTTCCCTTCCCAGCCTCCTTTAAAACCAACCAAACAGTTCACAAACCCTTATTTATTTGTTTGTCTGTGGTTATTGCCCATGTTATTAATTGCACCCGGGCCTTCCTTGCTCTTTGAGAGAGCAGCGGTATAAATTGGCTCTAATAAATATTAGCCGCTAGATTAGGCGAGGTGAAGCTGGCACCGCGCTCTATTTTCGACCTGTAGCCTCTGCGAAGCCGCCAGTTCTGCGCCAGATTAGCCCCATCCATCCAGTGTCAATGGTTGTCTTGTTGAGAAAATCAGTGAGTAAACAGGGCTGACAGAGAGGGGGCCCAGCTGATTACTCATACAAATAGACTGCAAACTCCTCCAGGAGAAGCTGTTTCCAGAGATGGGTTTCTCGCATTGACAAGGCTGCTTCTCCCAGGATCCTGTGTCCTGCTGTTCCCACTTTGTCCTCCATCAATCACACAATTGTGTCCGGGATGTTTTATAGAGTCACTTAATATCCCTGCCTTCATCTCTATTCACTTAGAGAATCATCTGCCATCAGGGCTAAAGGCTTTCTGCTGGATGGGACTGGTGACACACCCGGGCAACAATAGCTCTGGTGGAAGCAGGACCCAAGCCCTTTCTGATGCTAATAGAACAGCCCCAGGATGTTCCAGTGCAAGGCGGCCTTTATTGAAAATGGCCATTAGCCCTTTGTCCACTGCATTGAATTATCCCCTGGGCTAGTCCATGATAGGGGTGTGGAGGCCACAGTGAGTTTTCTTTAAAAATTATATTTCTTTTCCCCTAAAGAGGTTTTTGGGTTTGAGAATTGGTTATGATGAAAGTCATATGTAACTGTGTTCTTTCATTAGGAGAGGAGGAAACATTTTCAGGCTTAAGTAGGTAGAGTTAGTCTGGCCCGCATTCACGTCCTCCGATACTTTGCAGTGCTCTGCTCCAGACTGCCCACCCCCACTCCCCNATCAAATTGCTTATGATTATACAGTGGAAGTGACAAACAAATTTAAGGGATTAGATCTGATAGACAGAGTGCCTGAAGAACTATGGATGGAGGTTCAGGACATTGTACAGGAGGCAGTGATCAAGAACATGCCCAAGAAAAAGAAATGCAAAAAGGCAAAATGGTTGTCCAAGGAAGCTTTACAAATAGCTGAGAAAAGAGGCGAAAGGCAAAGGAGAAAAGGAAAGGTATACCTATTTGAATGCAGAGTTCCAAAGAATAGCAAGAAGAGATGAGAAAGCCTATCTCAGTGATCAATGCAAAGAAATAAAGGAAAATAATAGAATGGGAAAGACTAGAGATCTCTTCAAGAATATGAAATACCAAGGGAACATTTCATGCCAAGATGGGCTCAATAAAGGACAAAAAAGGTATGGACCTGCCAGAAGCAGAAGATATTAAGAAGATGTGGCAAAAATACATAGGAGAACTGTACAAAAAAAATCTTCATGACCTGGATAATTGCGATGTGAAAAGCTGACTCATTTGAAAAGACCCCAATTCTGGGAAAGATTGAGGGCAGGAGTAGAAGGGGATAACAGAGGATGAGATGGTTGGAATGGCATTATCAACTCAATGGACTTGAGTTTGGGTGGACTCCGGGAGTTGGTGATGAATAGGGAGGCCTGGCATGCTGCGGTTCATAGGGTCGCAAAGAGTTGTACATGACCGAGCAACTGAACTGAACTGAAGTGAATTTTAGCTATGTTTAAATATTATGATAGTCTAAACTGTGGCATCTTTTCTATATGATTTGCATGGCTCATTTCTGAGAAATTTTAAAAAATAATTAGAATTTGACTAAGATTTTTCTATAAACAGTAGGAAGCCTCATATATGGAACAGAATGCTACCCCAGCCCTACAAGCTGTAGGTATTGTAGCTGGACTGTGATTTATAAGTACTCAAATGTGACCACAATCCCAAGTTGCAGAATTAATGCATTGGAGTCTGTGTCTGAAGTTAAAGCAATACTCATAAGTCTGAGATATAAATTGATTGTGGCAAGAGGGAAGATTGGAAACTATTTGATCTCTTAGAGTCTATACTGTACTGCATTCTGAATCATATGTTGGAAATCTCTCACTTATAGCTGTACAGATAAACCAGAAATTCCTTATTGTGACTATTCCTTTTTTTATTTTCCAGATAAGTGGTTTTACTATTACCTGCCTAAGCCCTAACTATTTGTGCTTCTGTATATTTTACTTGTATNGCTTTCCGAATCCTGGTGAAACCATTACATCTGAGAAGGATATTCAGCCAATTGATGAGATACACCAAAGAAAGGCCACCACTGGTCAAAGAAAGGCCCCAATTCTTCTCCACAACAATGCCTGACTGCATATTACACAACCAACACTTCAAAAGTTCAGTGAATTGGGCTATGAAGTTTTGCCTCATCCACCATATTCACCTGACCTCTTGCCAATTGACTGCCACTTCTTCAAGCATCTTGACAACTTTTTCCAGGGAAAATGCTTCTACAACCAGCAGGAGGCAGAAAATGCTCTCCACAAGTTCATGGAATCCTGAAGCACAGATTTTTATGCTACAAGAATAAAGAAACTTATTTCTCATTGACAAAAATGTGTTGATAACAATGGTTCTTGTGTTGATGAATAAAAATGTGTTTGAGCCAAGTTATAACAATTTTAAAATTCATGATCTGAAACTGCAGTTACTTTTGCAAGAAACATATATATAAATGTTCTTTTATGAACAGCATATCAAATATTCAAACAGCAAAACCACCTCGGCAATTATGTGGTTAAATTTATACTTCTTAACTAAAGATTAGAAGTTTTGGAACAGTAATGCATGATACATTATATATTAGATCATCAATGATGACTAATAAGGACAAGTTATAGTAAGATTGAATCATTGTATGTGACTAGTATATGTGTATAAAGGGATTTATATGTAAATTCTCCCCCAAAATAGGCATTTATCTTAACTTTACTTCCCAATTCATTTTCCTCTTCTTTTGACTTTTTCTGTATTAAACTATTCTTTCATTCTCCATAAAACTAAGAAAACATGTCATCAGCATATCCTACAGTTGGTGAATACTAAGAGTTAATTTATTGGTGCATTTCATACAAATTTACTANTAACTTTACTTCCCAATTCATTTTCCTCTTCTTTTGACTTTTTCTGTATTAAACTATTCTTTCATTCTCCATAAAACTAAGAAAACATGTCATCAGCATATCCTACAGTTGGTGAATACTAAGAGTTAATTTATTGGTGCATTTCATACAAATTTACTAAGAATAGAAGAGAAATAAGATGTTGAATGTATCAGATTTTCCTATTAACATTACCTGATTTTTTGTAGGCCCGAGTATATATTCCTTGAGTATAGAGCACCCATAAGGGAATGTTTATTTTTTTAAAAAAGAAGGTACTTCATAGAACCACTCTTAGAAATTTTAGAATTTGCAAGTTGAAGAAAGAGACTTTTAAGAAGCAACAGTTTTTGTTTATGATTTCAGTCTCTCAGGTGATAAATTAGATGTAGTGTATGGAAAGGACATTTAAACAGGAATCAGCAGCAATAGATAGGAGTTCTAAATGTTCCAGTAAATTACGGCANGACTTTTAAGAAGCAACAGTTTTTGTTTATGATTTCAGTCTCTCAGGTGATAAATTAGATGTAGTGTGGATCTATGGAAAGGACATTGAAACAGGAATCAGCAGCAATAGATAGGAGTTCTAAATATTCCAGTAAATTACGGCAAGTCCTTAGTTAAGGTACTTCACTTCTCTAAGCCTCATAAGAATGATTATATCTACCCTGGGTATCTAAACTGGTTATTATGAATAACAATAATATAAATGAAAATATGTTGTATAGTCTAAAATACTATAGTATATTCAGTGTAAACCAAGTGAGGTGATTACATAGTTTTGCTAAGAGACTAGACTTCTTGATCCAGCTACAACATTTGAGATACCTACTCAGAGAAGCTAGAGGCAGTGTAATTAAAGGAGTATATATCATTCTTTTCGTCAAGGAAGGAAGACAGAAGTCAAGGCCACAGAAAACATAAGAAGCATCACTTCCAAAGGGTGAGGCAAAACTGTTAACAGGAAATTATTTATAGAGTCAAAAGCCAAAAGAAACAGGAAAAGACAAGAAATCCATCACTTATGGGGATGAATGGTTTTGAAGGAGGCTGTTGACAATTGGAGGGCACAAAAGGCACTTTATTGTGCTGATTTTATGACCCTAAGTCTGGAGTCTGATGAATTAAAGGGGTAAATTGTTTTGGGTGACATGTAACAGAGAATACCTCTAGGCAGTAACTTTTCACATTAACCCTCATAAGGTTGGTGCCATTCTTTCCTTTACAGCATGAACAAGAGATATTACTACAAAGAAATGAAAGGATATACCAGCCTTTGCATAGTTAATAGTTATAGCAATGTGTGTGTGCATACTCAGTCACTTCAGTCATGTCTGCCTGTTTGCAACCCTATGGACTGTAACCTGCCAGGCTCCTCTGTCCATGGGATTCTCCAGGCAAGAATACTGGAGTGGGTTGTCATGCCCTTCTTTAGAGGATCTTTCTGACCCAAGGATCAAACCCACATTTCCTGCATTGCAGGCAGATTCTTTACCCACGAGGCCATCTGGGAAGCACCAGTTATAGCAATGTGGCCTATGAAACCTGTATTTTTTTGTTTTCAAACTCTTTGGGAGGGCATGGTCATAGAGAGTTACCTGTATAGTTAAAAATGATCTATAGCCCCTAGTTATTAATTTAAAAACTTATTCTTCAATGTTATAAGCCAATTAATTTAGACTTACATGATACTTCTTATAGTAAAGCATAAAATCATCAAAAAAATATCCAAGCTGTTTCTTCAGAATATAATAACTATATACTTAAACCACACAACAGAGTTTTATATTTTAATGGAATAAGAAATATGTTCACAATCATAGCTCTTATGTATGAAAATTATTATTTTTATCAATCATGTTTTAAAAAAACCCTTAAAAACATTAAATGAGGTAAAAAATCACATTCTTCTAGGTTCTGAAGTCTATATAAAAGCAATAGTTGCTGCTCTCTTACAAAAAAATATTTTAAAATATCAATTCAAGCTAGGAAAGACAAAGCAGAACTATACTGATCAGTTCTTCATGAATGATACAAAGAAATTGTCAGAGATAGAAGAATTAAAATTCAATATATTTTTAATCTACTTTTTGCTACTCAAGGTCATTGAAAATTGGTAAGTTTTATATTGAATCAGCATTGTTTCATGTTACTCAAGCATATCTATATACTGCTTTATTTAGTAGTTTATGGCTTCATTCATCACATTTTCTTTTGTTAGTGAGGGCATCTTGTCTATTCCATATAAACTGGGATCAAATATATCAGTGTAAATAGGAAGGGAAATGGTTTTGCACTCTTTTGGCTGCCATATCTAGTATTTGCTTTACTAAAAAATAGAAGAAGAAAAGGAATTTGGGGACTAGGTTTACACAGCTTGAGTGCTGGTCGTGTTTCATTGGTGGTTGTATAACAGTAGTGTCTTAAAGGTCCTCTGGGTATATTTTAAAGTGGATTTTAAGGATAACATAGCCATCAAATACAATATCTTATGAAAATTTTATCTATTAATTAATTCTTACCTAAGCATAATTATGTCCTCTCATTTCTTTCCTTCATTATTGAACAAAGTGAAGTAACTATCTTTAAACAAAGCCAAAAAGTTTTATTAAGCATTATGTTTACAAAAATGTATTTAAAATTCACAGAAGAAAAGCACTAATTTTATTTATAATCACTGCTTTCACCTGATTTGTCTTCTGTCTCAATCCTAATGTTGTTTCTTGCTTACCATGTAAGATAATGAATATTCTCATAGTTCTCAATCAATTGGATATGCTTACTCACATGCTAGTAAAGTAATGCTCAAAATTCTCCAAGACAGGCTTCAGCAATATGCGAACCGTGAATTTCCAGATGTTCAAGCTGGTTTTAGAAAAGGCAGAGGAACCAGAGATCAAATTGCCAACATCCGCTGGATCATGGAAAAAGCAAGAGAGTTCCAGAAAAACATCTA
>SJYV01017254.1:1102847-1114358 GCA_006410875.1 Neotragus pygmaeus
TGGAAAAGACTCTGATGCTGGGAAGGATTTGGGGCAGGAGGAGAAGGGGACGACAGAGGATGAGATGGCTGGATGGCATCGCCGACTCGATGGACATGAGTCTGAGTGAACCCCGGGAGTTGGTGATGGACAGGGAGGCCTGGCGTGCTGTGATTCACGGGTGGCGAAGAGTCAGGCACGACTGAGCAACTGAACTGAATTGAACTGAACGCTAATGAAAACTAAGCATATATTTTAGATATGAAGAGAAGACTTTCTACTCTATCTGCTATTAACTCTAGTTATGTTTTTCTTAAAGTATTGAAAATATATCCTGGAAAGGATGAATCATTTTAATCTTCAATCTAACACTAAGAAAAAATAAGAAGTTAGTTCTTATCTTTAAAGTATATCATATATTTGAAGCACATTATGGACTTCCCTGGTGGTTCAGCTGGTAAAGAATCTGCCTGCAATGTGGGAGACATGGGTTCTATCCCTGTGTTGGGAAGATCTCCTGTAGAAGGGATTGGCTACCCACTCCAGTATTCTGGCCTGGGGAATTCCATGGACTGTGCAGTTCATGAGGTTGCAAAGAGTCGGACAAGACTGAGCGACTTTCACTTTTTATTGAAATAACCATTCTGTCTCTTCCCCTCTTCTTTGTGTTAATAAAAGAAAAAAAAAATAAAACAACACATTTGTTTTTCAGTTTTGCATAGAGTCATTCATAAATTTTATTGTTAGACATTAACATAAACTAAAACTGGACTTTCTGTATAAAATTAGATGTTTTATGTAGCATGTATATTTGTCTCACAGCCTAAACTTTCAAGATATACAATATTTGCATTACTATAAAAAATTCCCTTGTACTATTCCTTTGTAGTCACACACTTGCTCTCTTCTGATCATTGACAACCATTGACAATGATCCCTATCACCTATTTTGATTTTTAAGAAATATCATATAATAAGTGAAATTGTACAGTATATAACCTTTTGAGGTTGACTTTCACTAGGCATAACACCTTAGGAGTTTATTTAAGTTGTTGGCTGTATCAATAGTTCATTCTTTTTTATTGCTAAGTAGCATTCTTAGTAAGGATGTACTTCTATTTGTTTATGCATTCATTCGTTGAAGGATATTTAGATTGTTTCCAGGTTATTGGCTATTACATACAAATACAGTTGCTAAAAAAAAAATTGTGTATAGGGTTTTGGGTGGACATAATTCCATTTCTCTAAGATAAATACACAAGTGTAGGATATCTGGGTCATACAATATATGTTGAATTTTATGAGAAACTGATGAATTATTTTTGAGAGTACTCACACTATTTTGCATTCCAGCAGCTTTTTATGAGTTCCAGTCCTCCTTATCTTCATCATTTGGTACTGTCAATATATATATTTTTAAATTTTAACCATTCTTATAGATGTGTAGTGGAAACTCCTTTCAGTTTTAATTTTCATTTCACCAATAATACTGAGTGACTGTTCTGATGTTGAATATCTTTCCATGTGTTTCTTTTCCATCAGTACATCCTGTTAGTGATGTGTCTGTTCAGGTCTTTGTCCATTTTAAAGCTGGGTTATTTGTAGAGAGTTCTTAGCATGTTCTGAGTAAAAGTTTTTGGTCAGATATATAATTTGCAAATATATTCTCCAACTCTGTAGCTTTTCTTTTAATTCTCTTCATAGTGCCTTACATGAAAAAGTGTTTAATTTTTATGAATTCTGATTTATTTATTCTTTTTATGGACTATGTTTTTTGTGTCATGTCTAAGAGCTCTTTGCCTAACCACAGATCATAACAAATTTCTCTTATACTTTATTCTAAAAGTTTTATGGTATTATGATCTATTTTGAGTTTCTTTTCACACATTGAGAGAGCTTTCGGTCGAGGTTCATTCATTTTTTGCATATGGTTATCCAGTTGTTCCAACACCATCTGACTTGCCTTTGCACTTTTCAGGAAGTCTGTTGACCATATTTGTGTAGATCTATCTTGTGATTTTCTTTTTGTTTCATCGATCTATATATCTATCCATTTTCCAATACCATAGTGTCTTGACTTCTGTGATATCAAGTCCTACAGTTAGATAATGCTATTCCCCTTGCTTCATCCTTTAGTTCAGCAGTTTTTGCTATTTATTTCTTGTGCTTTTTGAAGGAAATTTTAGAGTTAGCTTCACAGATGAATTTCCTTTGAGTATCTAATCTAACATTTTTTCCTTCCTTAATTTTTAGGTTCTACATTAGGCAAATTGACCAAGAAAACAAATGGGCTAAAAACACATCATGCAATTTCAACAAAGAGACAGGAAATTTTATTTTTAATAATGAGATGTAAGTTAAGTCATATTATAAACTTAAACACAATATGTCAAAGTGACTTTTAAAGACTGAACTCATGTATTAGGATATATTTTCTGAGATGCATGACAGAGAAGTTTCCTGAAAAATGAGAGAATTGTTTTATAAAAAGAAAATTATGAAACACTTCTATGTTAGAATTTTTAAATTGTTAATAAGGGAACAAAATAAACATTATGAAATTGTTTGAAAGTCCTGTGAGCCCATAGGGACCTTATGTGTAAGAAAGGGAGGATCTTCCAGTAAATTGGCTGAAGGAAAAGTACTAACCATTGCATCTGCCAAATCAAATAGGCGTATGATGTACAAGAGCAGCTTTGGAAACACTACTCCCGTCACTTACTGCTTTTGGAGACCTGGAGTAACTTGCACAGTGGATATGATGTTTCTCCTCATCGCCCCCTGGAGACTTCTAAATGGAACAACAACTGCTTTCTTTTGAGAAGATTATTAATAGTAGAAAAGGGTATATAAGATAATAATAAACACAGAAATAAAATCACTAGGTTATTTCATATTTTCTGTACTGTTTCACCTTCTATCTGTCATTATACTTGTTTCATGAGGCAGTTTACTAGATAGGTGATCACATCTAGAGCAGAGATATTTAAAGAAATATGCAAATGAATCTTCTCTGGAGAACCAAAATTAACAAAATGAGTAAGTTCCTAGGTGCTTTAAAATTTCAAGTTTAGTAAAATCCCTATTATATTCTGTCANGCAGTTTACTAGATAGGTGATCACATCTAGAGCAGAGATATTTAAAGAAATATGCAAATGAATCTTCTCTGGAGAACCAAAATTAACAAAATGAGTAAGTTCCTAGGTGCTTTAAAATTTCAGGTTTAGTAAAGTCCCTATTATATTCTGTCATAATATATCACATCCTCATACAGATTGTTCTTAAATTTTAAATATGTATATATATTCTATATCAAGTAGGAAATAGTTTTCCCTTTCCTTCAGCTAGCACCCTAGTACATGTACAGAAATCTTCAGACAGCAGCAAACTTTATCCCTGTTTTTCTAACCCCTTCCTCTTTTATTTTGCAGAGATTAGTTGGAAATGAACACATAGCCAGCTAGATTACATTGTTAGATACTGAGTTTCTCAGAGTAGTGCAAGTTTTTGATGAAAACATAGCAAATATCAACATGGCAAACTCTGAACTTTTCCCTGGCACCCTTCCACCAACAAAGGATTTCTGCCTTGTTTTCAAGACTGATTCATTTCTATTTCACAATCTAGCATTGAAATATTTGAGGACCTACTCCTCTGAGGTCAATGAAAAAGCTAAGAATGAGACCACACTGTATAAAAGAAAATTGTGTCACCTTCTCAGCAAATAAAAAGTTTGGTCTCAATTTCATGCTTAAGTATGAAGTATAGTCTCTGAAGAGACTGCCAGTTTGGTTTGTTATAGTAGGCTTTGTAGCTGTGGAAGTGGAAAAGTTTCTCCAGTCTGTGAAAGATATTGTGAAACATTTACTGTGAAGAAGCTGGAATAATACCAACCAGTAGCTATAAAAAATGAGGGAGGAGGCTTAATTTGAGAAGTTTTATACTTTTTTTTATAAGAACTGCCCCATTATTCTTAATACAGACAAAGGTTGAGTCAAGTTTGTGATGCAGTAAATGAAAAGTTAACAGTTCAGCTCATCACTTCAAGTGAATCCATCTAGATTCACTGCCTTCGCTTCTCTCCCTCTTCTCCCTTGCCCTGCACTTCTTCATTTTGATTAGCTTGTTCCCTTAACTGGTGAAGCAAGCATTTGTCCTTCAAGTCCAATAAGTTCTAACTGTCATTAATCACAAGTTTCTTTGCTAGGTGTTTTAAAAACTCTAATCATGAAAGAAGAGCACCAAAGAGAAAATACACAGCACTTTTCAGTAAAGAAACAGTGAAAGGTCAAGAACTAAGATAGCTGAGTTTTGAAATCTTAGATAAAATAAAATCAGCAAGCTATGTGTCTCATAATTTTACTTTCGAATATATTTATATATTTGAAAAATCAGTTATATCCTCTATTGTGTATATGGAATTATGCCAGTTCATTGCTTGCATAAATTGAATTCTATCCCCCTTTGGGGTGAATTGCCCACCATTTTAACAATATTAAAAGATGTATGAGGAACATTAAACAGGAAGTAGTTTTGGAGAAGAAATCAAATATCAGTGATTCCAAGAAATAAAACGCCAAGCTCAAATTAACATATGCAATTTTTTTCTGTATCTTCACAAATTAATATTTAGTAACTGGAATTCTGTTAGTGCCTCAATCTTAAAGGCTGAAAATTATGCTCTCAGGGAGGCAGAGTATAACTGAAATCAAGCTTTATTAGAATCAAGAGTACCTCTACTTTCCCTAGTGGCTCAGATGGTAAAGAATCTGCATGCAATGCTGGAGGCCTGGGTTCGATCCCTGGGTTGGGAAGATCCTTGGAGGAGGGCATGGCAACCCATTCCAGTATTCTTGCCTGGAGAATCCCCATGGACAGAGGAGCTTGGTGAGCTATAGTCCATGGGGTCTCAAAGAGTTGGAGGCGCCTGAGTGACTAAGCACACAGTTACTTTGATTGGGACCTCTGATGTATGAATCCCCTCTGTAACATCTATGATAAATAGTTGAAGAGATTTAACAGGTATTGGAATATCTAAATATATTTACATGTTTATAGTGAAGACATATATCTGCCCCTTTAGCCAAACAACCTGTCAGCTCCTTTTTTCCCATTTCATTTAAACCATCATTTATTGAGCCCTATCACACATCAGGTAATTATCATTCTATGTTGATTACAAAGAAAAGTAAAATTATTTCTATGGACTCTCAGTTATTGAGAGAAAGGAGTAAAAAGAGAGAGGGACATAAAGCAGTATTTTATGGCAATAATGTAAATGTCATCAATGTATTGTGTACCGTATTGTGAAAAGTAGATGAAAGGTAGTTAAGCTAGTAAGGGAGAAATGTTAAAGATTTTCTGAAGAAGGTGACATGAACTGAATCTTAAAGACAAGATGTTGATGACCAGAGGAAGAAAGAATGGCGTGGTATGTCTATTTTATGCGGAGGGAAGAATTTGGGCAAAAGATGTGATCATGGCTTAGCTTCAGTGTTCAGTGCTTTCTATGTAATTTTACTAAAGTGCAAGGCACACAGGAAGAGATGAAGCTAAAGAGGCAGATTGAGGGTGGTAAGGCTATATAGATACATGTTAAGAACTGTTGACTTTTAGATAAACAGTCATATAATCTAAATACTCTAAAACTAGATTAGTCCCATAATCTAAAACTCTTTTAGAGACTTTAAAGGATTTTAGGGAGATGGGTGATACTAGCTCTGTATTTTATTTGTCAGTCTGTTGGCAGTGTGAGGGTAGATTTAAGTGGTCTGAGATATAAAATCAATAGTATATTGAAACATCCTGGACCAAAGAAGATGAAGGTCTAAATTGACAGTCTGGATGCAAAAATAAAAGTCATTGTTCAAATGTAGTACATAATTACTAGATAAACTTGTCCAGTAGGACTTGTAAATTAGGTGTAGGAGTTAAAAAAAACACCCTGGTGGAACTGTAAATTGACACATGGACTTTAGGAAAGAAAACAGTTTTGGAAGGGACATGAGTTTCATTTTAGACATCTGACTTTAAAGACCCCTGAGAACCTATATGCGAGACAGCAAAAGAAACACAGATGTATAGAACAGTCTTTTGGACTCTGTGGGAGAGGGAGAGAGTGGGATGATTTGGGAGAATGGCATTGAAACATGTATAATATTGTATATGAAACGAATCGCCAGTCGAGGTTCGATGCATGATACTGGATGCTTGGGGCTGGTACACTGGGACAACCCAGAGGGATGGTACAGGGAGGGAGGAGGGAGGGGGATTCAGAATGGGGAACACATGTATACTTGTGGCAAATTCTTGTTGATATATGGCAAAACCAATACAATGTTCTAATAAATTTATATTAAAAAAATAAAATAAAGACCCCTGAGATATCAAGATGGAGAGGTGTAGAAATTAGTTATATGTACATGTTTAATATTTTTAAGAGAGATCATATTTAATTCTATGACTTTTTAAGTCATAACAGGATATAGGTAAAAGTTATAAAAGTGATAGAGATAACTCAAAGAGAAATTTAGTATAAGAAAACTCATTCACTGGAGAGTAGTTGAGTGTGCCAGCATTTAGGTGATGAAAGAAATAATGAAGAGCAACATTATTTAGAAGTAAATTACAGTGTGATGTTATGGAAATGATGGGAGCAGAAAGTTTTAAGCACATGGAAGCTATCTACAATATTAAAAACAGCAAAGGAGTCAACAGAAATCGAGACTGAAAATGTCTGTTGAATTGAGTCAGTGTGTCTGGATTAGGGGTAGATTTAATGGTGGCATACAGGAGAACTGGACACGGAACAACAGACTGGTTCCAAATAAGAAAAGGAGTATGTCAAGGCTGTATACTGTCGCCCTACTTATTTAACTTCTATGCAGAGTACATCATCAGAAATGCTGGGCTGGAAGAAGCATAAGCTTGAATCAAGATTGCCAGGAGAAATATCAATAACCTCAGATATACAGATGACACCACCTTTATGGCAGAAAGTAAAGAGGAACTAAAAAGCCTCTTGAAAGAGGACAGTGAAAAAGCTGGCTTAAAGCTCAACATTCAGAAAACGAAGATCATGGCATCTGGTCCCATCACTTCATGAGAAATAGGGGGAAACAGTGGAAACAGTGTCAGACTTTATTTTGGGGGGCTCCAAAATCACTGCAGATGGTGATTGCAGCCATGAAATTAAAAGATGCTTACTTCTTGGAAGGAAAGTNCTTCCCAACCCAGGGATTGAACCCAGGTCTCCCACATTGCAGGTAGATTCTTTACCAGCTGAGCCACCAGGGAAGCCCAAGAATACTGGAGTTTGTAGCTTATCCCCTCTCCGGGGGATCCTCCCAACCCAGGGTTTGAACCCAGGTCTCCTGCATTGCAGGCAGATTCTTTACCAGCTAAGCTACCAGGGAAGCCTAGATTGAGTCTGATGAAGTGTATATTTAACACAGATATCCCCCATCTCAAAAATGAAATAAATGCTAATTTAAAAAGTTGTATGCAGCCCTAGACTCATTGCAGTACTATTTACAATAGCAACTATTTATGGAAGCAACTTAAGTGTCCTTATTTGATAGATAAATGATGAAAGAGGATGTGGGGTGTATATGTAATGAAATATTACTAAACCATAAAAAGAATGAAATCTTGCCATTTGCAGCCACATGGATGGACCTAGAAAGTATTATGCTATTATGTTAAGTGAAATATGTCAGAGGAGGACGTGTAGTACACAAACTCACTAATATATGAAATCTAAAAAAAGTAAACAAAGCAAATGAACAAATAAAACAAAGCAGAAGCAGTTTCATAGATACAGAAAACGAACAGGCGGTTGCCAAAAAGGAGGGTGGATGGATGGTCAAATAGATGAAGGGAATTAAGAGGCCCAAACTTTCAGTTAAAAAATAAGTCATGGGATATACTATACAAAACAGGAAATATAGTCAATAATATTGTAATAACTTTAAATTGTTACAGGAGGTAACTCATTGTGGTGATCGTCTGGTGATGTTTATAAATGTCAACTTGTCGTATACCCGAAACTAATATAATATTGTATGTCAATTATACTTCAAAAAAAGAAAAGACAAACTTCAATCATGTTCCAAGTCAATCAGAAAATTGCCAAAGTCCTTTCAGTCTACAGAAAGAAGGCACTACTTTTCTGACTTCATTGCCTATTTCACTTCCCCTTAGTCTCTGCTCCAGCTACTTTGGCCTCCTGGTCATTTCTCAAATGTTTCAGCTTGCTCCACCTCAGAGATTTTGAACTTGACGGTTATCCTTCTACTGGAACACTTTTCTCTTAGATACCTGTGAAGGTGTAGACTCATTCAATTTAGAACAGGGCCATCTCTCCTTCCCTTGTTATCCCTATACTTTGTATATATGTGTATACACATATTTACATTCTCAAAAAAGTTAAGGTAGCTTGAGTTCATAATATTAAACTATAAATAAATTACATTACCAATATTAAATATCATAGCATTGATGTCAATCTTTATAATCAGTAAATTGAGTGGGAGATTATTATTATATATAATTATTCCATATTAAGTATGATATGTTCAAACATAAACAAAATATTTCATGGGAAGAAATATTTTTACTTAGTTTTTCTTTCTTTGTTGTTCAGTCACGTAATCATGTCTGACTCTCTGAGACTCCATGGACTGCAGCACACCAAGCTAGTATATGAAATCTAAAAAAAGTATTGTAGATTCTTGTTCTTTTTTATGCCACCTGCCAGTCTATATCTTTTGATTGGTGAATTTATTCCAGCAGTCCCTAACTTTTGTGTTATCAGGAACCAATTTCACTTTCTGTGCTTTTGATGTCCCTATTTACATTTACNGCTAGTATATGAAATCTAAAAAAAGTATTGTAGATTCTTGTTCTTTTTTATGCCACCTGCCAGTCTATATCTTTTGATTGGTGAATTTATTCCAGCAGTCCCTAACTTTTGTGTTATCAGGAACCAATTTCACTTTCTGTGCTTTTGATGTCCCTATTTACATTTACATGCTTATTCTTCTGCTGTTAATTTTAGTTGTAATCACTTTTATCATTTTTTGTTGTTTTTTAGAAGGTATGTGTACTGGCTTAAGTGATTTTTAATCCTTTTATATATATGCCTTTAATACTATGATTTCCTTTGCCTATAGATTCTTGTTTCTTTTCTATTTATCAAGGACCCTTTAATAATTATCTTAATTTCGGTTTAGTAGTGCTGAATTCTTTTAGTTTTCCCTTGTCCAAGAAATTCTGTCTTTCACCTTCTATTATAAGTGATCATACTGCTAGGTAGAATATCATGGGGCTTCCCTGGTGGCTCAGATATTAAAGACTCTGCCTGCAATGCAGAAGACCCAGGTTTGGCCCCTGGAGCAGAAGATCTCCTGGAGAAGTGAATGGCTACCGACTTCAGTATTCTTGCACGGAGAGTTCCATGATCAGAGCAGTCTGGCAGACAGGTTTTTTTCCCTTGTGGGGCTTTTCTCTCTCTTTCTCCTTCTGGAACCCCTATTACATGTAAGTTGGCACTCTTCATGTTATCCCATAGATCTTACATGTTGCTTTCATTTTTTTTGTTTGTTTACATTTGTTTTTCTGTCTGCTGTTCCAATATCTTGCAGATCACTTATTCATTCTTCTGTGTCATTTATCTGCTAATCATTGTTTCTAAGCTGGTTTTTATCTCAGCAGTCGAATTGCCCAAGTTTGACTGGTTTGTCTTTATGGTTCTGTTTCTTGTTACAGCTGCCTGCACTTCTTTCGGTAATCTTTCTTAATTCCTAAAGCATTTTAGTTACCACCTTTTTTGAACTCAGAGTGTAGTGGACTGGAANTTTTATCTCAGCAGTCGAATTGCCCAAGTTTGACTGGTTTGTCTTTATGGTTTTGTTTCTTGTTACAGCTGCCTGCACTTCTTTCGGTAATCTTTCTTAATTCCTAAAGCATTTTAGTTACCACCTTTTTTGAACTCAGAGTGTAGTGGACTGGAAAGGTTTGTTGCACTGTTTGTTCTTTAGAGGATTTTTCTCTTGTTATTTTAATTAGGAGTAGTTTCCCTCTTTCTTTCTTTCTTTCTTTTTTATGTGACCTTCCCTGTCTCTATAAATTTAGCTGAAGCAGTTATGTATTTTGGTTTTGAAGTGGTGTTTTTAGGTGGGGACATCTCTGTGCAGACTGTGTGTACCCAGCGTTTTGCTTCAAGGATTGGTTTTCATATGGATGCCAGCCACATCTTCCTTCAGAGCACGCTGGCCTTTGTCTCCTTGATAGGAATGTGATTTCTGTCCAGACCCTGCACCGGATGTGAGGTCTCTTCTTTGCTCTGTGACTGTCACCACCCACTTAAGGACAGGGTTTGCTCCCCAATTCTTGGAGTAGACAGGGTCATGTTTGATCAGGCTCTGCTGCCCTTGAGTGCACTACCCCAAAGAAGGTGACTACTGAAGTAAGGGCCAAGTAAGCGCCATGCAGTCACAGCGAACCATGCCACTATCTGCACTTCCACTCAGAAGCAGCCCAAAGCTGCATCCCCTTCTCCCTTGTATTCACCCCGTGTCTAATGCAAGGCTCCAATGTGAAGTAGCCTGGGGCCCATGGCTGGGTAACTCGGACTGCAGGAATCAAGGTGGGTGTGCTGCCACTTGGAATCTGAGATACCTCTGTGGTGGACCTCTCCCATGACCTGTCCACCCTAGATCTGATGCCAGGCTCCTGGACTCTGGCATTGGTGGAGCCAGAAATAAACTGCTATGTGCTTCTACCCAGGGCTTTTCCACCCGAGACTCAGCGTCCTGCCTCGGCCTGTTCCTGTGATGCTTCACACGCTTGTGGTCACAATGTCTGTCATGACAGAACCCGCCCTCGCCCCGTGCCTGCTGACAGTGGGCTCAGTGGCCAGAACTGCTCTGAGTGTGTGTGTGTGTGTGTGTGTGTGTGTGTGTGTGTGTGTTGATGTTGCCCACTGTGACCCTCCTCCTCCTCAACCCCACCCTAGACGCTTCAGGCTATACTGAGTGAGATCAAGTCCTCTCTCAGGGTCTGCATGCCTTGGATTCAGTGCTTAGACCCTCCGAGTTCTTGTGGGGCCACACTGTGCAAAGACTCCTAATGTCTGCCCAGTTCATTCCGCCACCCCCGTGTCTGCGCTGACAGTGGTCATTGTAGTTCTGCCTGGATCGCACCCCCTGCGCTTCTGTCTCTCTCTCTCTGCAGCCAGACTGAATCTCTGTCCTGACCTCCTGCCAGTCTGCAGTGTAAAGAGTGGGGGCAGGACATGCGCTCCTTAGCGTGGGAAGTAGGCAAGGTGGCAGTCACCAGCACAAGTCTCTCTCCACCCTGATTATTAGCAAGTGAGCATGGGTGCTTTCTTCTCGAGTAGAATCTAGACGTCTCCAGCCTTGTTATCTGCACCAGCATGTTTCCCAGCAGTTAAGAGGCTATTCAGGGACCTTCTATTTTTCACACATCCCTTCCAGGAGTGCTGGTCTTGATGATCTTTTTGTTTTTTT
>SJYV01017254.1:1114775-1185974 GCA_006410875.1 Neotragus pygmaeus
GATCTTAGTTTTACCAATGTTGAATTTTAAATCAACTTTTTCACTCTCCTCTTTCACTTTCATCAAAAGGAGGTTTAGTTCTTCTTCGTTTTCTGCCATAAGGGTGGTATCATCTGTGTATCTGAGATTATTGATATTTCTCCTGGCAATCTTAAAAATCTAGAGCTTATTGACTTTATCTTTTATACCCTCATTTTAAAACCTTTCAGTGTTATATTTTAAATTTTCAACATATATCTCATGTTATATTTTAGCAGTAGTATTTTATTAATTTAACATTACTTTTCTCTTCTCTTACTGTGGCCCAACAAGGCTCTGAATAAGGTGGCATCAGGTTTTTGTATAATTTATTATTTTCATACTTCAAATCTTATTTTAAAAGACACTATCTCAGTTTTCTTTATGACAATTTATATTTGAATTTGTAATTACTCATTCATTTTTTATTTGTTTATTNGGCCCAACAAGGCTCTGAATAAGGTGGCATCAGGTTTTTGTATAATTTATTATTTTCATACTTCAAATCTTATTTTAAAAGACACTATCTCAGTTTTCTTTATGACAATTTATATTTGAATTTGTAATTACTCATTCATTTTTTATTTGTTTATTATCTCTATATCTCTCATGGAGTGTTTTTGGTGGCAAAATTATCTTTTCTTAAAAGAACATTCATAATACTTGGTTTATAATCAATAATTTGTTATTATTAATGAGAAGGAAATTAAAATGATACAGAGTAGGAAAGAATGTGTTGAAGTACATAATAATCATATAAAATGAATACTAGTAGAAATTAAATATAATAAATTATATAAGTAACATATACTTGTAAGATATTATAAAGAATCAGAACATATAAAAAAGCAGAAAGCCATAATGTTAGATTCTTAACCCCTCAATAAAAATGTGAAGAAAAAAGGCAATTGTTGTTTTATCAAGTGGGGCAGAAGGGTCAGTGAAAGTGAAATTGTGGTGAACTTTTAGACTCAACTGAAGAATTGACCTGATAGTCAAGGCTATGGTTTTTCCTGTGGTCATGTATGGATGTGAGAGTTGGACTCTGAAGAAGGCTGAGCNCAAATTACAATCCCTGAATCTATGCAATAGTGAGGGTAGCAGAAATGGAATCTGGCTAGTCTTCTCTGACTTGAGAGGTCATGTCAAAGAGGAGTGCTTACCAGACAGTGCTTTACTGAGCACATAATGAAATCCATTGAATTAACACAATCTGAGTAGAGGTCACATAAAGATGTGAAATAGAGAGTACATTTTTACTACTATAAGTCTAACGTAAACAACATTTGCACATGCGTACAGTGTAAAATTTGAGCTGTAGTCTACTATTTACTTTTCTCAGATAACTGTCCATTTTCATTTCCAGACTCATGAATAGTTGTTATTTTGAGTGGACTACTGCTTAAAATACTAGATTAACTCTACTCTTAGCACTTTGTTTAAAATTTAGCACAAAACATTCAAAATCAAAGAAACAAGAAAAATAAATGTTCCCACTCAACCCTTAATAACAGAGAGTGAAAAACAAAAAAAAACCTGTATTCTTTGGCACCTTGCTGATGAGGAATTTTCTTTGAAACTCCAATTAGAACTCTGAATATTAAATTTTTTTTTGCAATGAGTTTCAGAACTGTGTTGTTCCCTTTAGCATTTTATTTCACTATATTAATTTTAGTTACATTTATTTAAGCTCTTATTTTAAAATCACCCTATACTTAATTCTGAGTCTACAATATACAAAGTCTGGCACAAACATAAAAAACAGAAGCAAGGAAATATTCACCAGAAAAATTAGGACAGTGTTTAACTTTACAGAGCAGGGAAATGTGATTAGAAAGAAGCATATGGCAGCCCTTCAGAATTCTGGCAGTATTATTTTGCCTTTAGTTACATGACTGTAACATATTTGCTTTATAATGACTACATGATGTGTACATTTGTTTTATACATTTTTATTGATATATACTTCATTTCACTATAAAAAGGATAAAATCTATTTTGTGTACTAAATTATGGCACTTCTGCAATAGGATTATATTTACAGTTTAATATAGATTGTATATAGATATGTTAAACTACTTTGTAAATCCAGGTAAATTTTGACGATGATATATTTTCCCTTCCATGGAGTTCCTGAGGATGTTTATTCATTCAGGTTAACAGTAAATCAGCTAAAGTTTAAAATAACAGCTGCTATACAAGATCTGAGGACTTGTTCAGAAATCATTTAGTCTCAGAATACAAAAAGACCATATCTTCACAACAAAGGAAACTATAAGTAAGGTGAAAAGACAGCCTTCTCAAAGGGAGAAAACAATAGCAAATGAAGCAACTGACAAACAACTAATCTCAAAAATATACAAGCAACTTATNACACACACACACACATATGGAATGTCACTGTAGAAAAGTATATCATTTTGGTTAACTATAGCAGCATAACAAAGAATCTGAAAACCTGCAACTTTAATCCATGATCATTTGTTTAGCTTTTGAGTCTGCAATTTGGGGAGGGCTTAGTGAGGGAATGCTTCATTCTACTCCATATGCTTAGACAGTCTACTTTCAACAATGGGGAATTGCTCAGTTGTATCCAACTCTTTGCAACTCTGTGGAATGGATCCCTAGGCTCCTCTGTCCATGGAATTCTCCAGGCAAGAATGCTGGAGTGAGTAGCCCTTCCCTTCTTCAGGGGATCTTCCTGACCCAGGGATCGAATTCTGGTCTCCTGCATTGCAGACAGATTCTCTACCATTTGAGCCAGTAGAGCTCACTCATGTGGTTTGCAAAGTGGTGTTTCTTTTCGCTGGGAGCTCAGCTGGGCCTGAGGGCCAAGGACCTCTGTTCATCTTTACCTGATTCGCTCTATGGGCTTCCTGGTTTGTTCTCAGCATGGTGGCTGGGTCCCAAACGTGAGCATCCCATGAGACAGGAACTAAATGCTGCCAACTTACTGAATCCCCAGTTCAGAATTCAATGATATTACTTATTTTATTGATCAAGCAGTGACAGATTCTGGATTCAAAAAGAAAAAACATATACTTTACTCCTGATGGGAACAGGGTCAAGAATTTGGGGTCCATGTTTTAAATGTTACATAGTTCTGGGTTTGTGTGTGTGTGTGTGTGTGTGTGTGTGTGTGTGTGTTTTGACAACTCTCTGCTTCTTACAGGGTCTTATTAGTTCCCTGATTGTTCTAGTCACTGGAAAGCCAGGGAACTTCCCCCCTTTAAAAAAACAAATTTTGGTTGCACTATACAGTTTGTGGAATCTCAGTGCTTCTACCAGGGATTGAACTTGAGCCATTGCAGTGAAAGTGCTGAATCCTAACCACTAGATCACCAGAGAACACCTATGAAAATATTTTAATTCCCTTGATAAAATCTACTACTTGATATGAAAAAAAAAAACTCCGTGTACAGCAGCTTTTCAGAAAATACTTTTTAAAATCTAGTATAATTCCTTTAGAAAATATTCATATCATTGTTTATTTCTCATTATTGATACTACATTATTCCTAAAACCATCAGAACTACTGTTGTGATTTCTATTATGAGAGTGTTTTTTTATTATCCTTATTTAATAAAGCTGAGGTTAATTCATTATGTTATGATAAATCACCCAATCTGAAAAGTGACTTCACCCTGGCAAAACACTTTCACAATTTCATATTCTGTTGAATAACCTGAAAGAGTTAATGTACTATCGCCTCCCACTTAACTCCTCCACCCCCTGCCCAGAGGCTATCAAACAACTCATCAGAAGGGACTTAGGTGCTGAAAGAATCAAACTCATTACGTAAAATGGTACATGAACTCTCTCCTTAACTCTGGGAGGACTTTTTGAAGCAAATGAAAATTTTGCCTGCATTAGATCTACTGTACAGATTACTGCAGATGAATTAAAAAAAAAAATCTTGGCAAAATAACAAAGAAATCAAGGAAAAGCACACAATCAGATGCCCCAGATTTAACATACAACATAAGCATATCTATTTCTTTAGTCCCATTTATAGGCTTTCCAATAAATTGAAAATAAACAAAACCTTCTGGCTTTGCATGTCTGTGGGGAGTTTGGGACTTTAGGTACACGTATTTAAGAATATTTTGCATAAATCTGCATATGTTTACATGCAATGACAGACATACTGCTGCTTCCCAAATGTGGCTAGGATAATTTAATCTTCCGAAACATTTTGCATAGCATATGTAGGTGTAATATGCTCAGAAACATTACCTGAATATATGCAAAGTACACTTAGCTTATGCTTACATAGTTCTCATATCAAAAGATGTAGTTTAGAATGAGATAACCATTTTAAGGTGTTACTTCTGTATATGTATGGAACTTAAACCGCAGTTGTTCTTACACTGAGCTTTTTAAAATTTAAATTAAAAATACTTCTAGATTTACTTATTGTACATTCTTTAAACTGATTCATATTTCTTTAGCTATCTTCTTGGTTTTTCACTACAATTATTATATTTGTTTTTAAAGTTGTTCAACATTGTGAGTTGGAGATCACTGAAAGCTTCTTTAATAGGGCTTATGAAAGCACTTACCCAAAACAGTAAAAGAGCAAACAGTAAAAATAACAATGAAACAACATTGACCTAAAAACAAATTATCTGTGAATCTACAACACTGATATTTTTATTTTTTTCATAGTTGCTGTTTATTTTTTTTAATTTTTACTTTATTCTACTTTACAATACTGTGATATTTTTAAACAGAGAAGTATTTTAAAATTTACAAAATTTATTGAATCATATAGATTCTTTGTTTTNTATTTTTTTCATAGTTGCTGTTTATTTTTTTTAATTTTTACTTTATTCTACTTTACAATACTGTGATATTTTTAAATAGAGAAGTATTTTAAAATTTACAAAATTTATTGAATCATATAGATTCTTTGTTTTTGCTTTTGTGTTGATAGAAATGTACCTTCTCTTTTTATAACTTTTTATTTCATTGGTTAGTCTTTGTTGCAAATTCCTTAATTTGAATAAATGTTTACTGTTTTATTTATCCAGGAAATGTATGTCTACTATAGAATGTAAAAACATAAGTAGGCAAAAAAGAACAAAAACCACCCATAATCCTATCATTGACAGCACTGTTAACGGTCCATTTAGATTTTTTCTTTCATTACCATACTTCATTTGTTTAAAATATTGTGTCAATCTTTTTCCACTATTGAATATATATTAACATTTTTTCATGTATTCTAAATATTCTATACATCCCATATAATTATCACCTTTTTGAAAACAGCTCTCTTGAATCCTTTCTTTTATGTATACCTTTAGGGATGATCTCCAAATGAACATATATCTCTTTGAACAAATCATTTAAACAAATTCATATCATTTTCCAGAAAAGAATTGAAAATGACTCATCTGTTCACCAGTTGCTTCTTTCCAGTCACCCTCTCCTCTTATATGATTGGAGGCCACTATGATGTGTCCCTCATTCTTTTGTATAATTAGTCTCCATTTATATTGTGATTCTTGGTATAGCACCTATGGTGAGAGGGACTTCCCTGGTGGCTCAGACAGTAAAGAATCTGCCTGCAATTCAGACCTGGGTTCAGTCCTTAAGAATGGCTGCCCACTCCACTATTCTTGCCTGGATTCCATGGACAGAGGAGCCTGGTGGGCTATAGTCTACAGGGTTGCAAAGAGTCAGACACCACTGAGTGACTGACACATTGTTCTAAGAATGGAATGACCACTGCTGGAGCATTTTTTTCCCATGTTCACTAGCATTAAGTTGCAATCTTTAGGTGTATTATTTAAAGACTTATGAGACTCATTCACTCATGGTGAAGACAAAAATTTAAAAGCTTCTATCATCTTATTTTATATATCATATTCCAAACTCTCAAGTAGTTAACACAGACTTGTTTTATACCTAGAACGTATTGTTAGGTTATGGCCTGTTACTTCTAGAACTGGCTCTGTTACTTCTGGAACAAAAACTAGAATTTTAAGTGTGGTACAACTGTTCTTCCATTATCTGCTCCTGCCTTGCTTTCCAGCTTCTTATTCCAGCATTCTCTAACCCACAGCTTTTCCATTCACGTTGAACCAGCTGAAGTAAACAGGTTGTTTTCTGCTTGGAATGTCATTTCTTAGGTTTTCACTTGGCTGGTTGTCTTCTCTACTATCAAGACTTAGCTCATGCTTATTCTCCTTAGGAAGCCATCCTTGGCCTCCACCATATTCTGCATGAGGTTCCCTTTCTCTGTGAGCTGAATTGCTGTGTTTTAATGTTCCAGTTGTTCCTTCAGCTATGAACTCCTTGAGGACAGAAATGAAGGAAGGGAGTTAGTCTGCTTATGCTTTAAAAACCGTATGTTCAGATCTGTTGTTGTATATGTAGCCCTACATATGGCCTTTTTTGGGTTGTCTTTGATTCCTTCCAAGAATAAATTGCGCATATGCAAGTATATTCTCTCTCTCCATATTGGAGAGCATATGTATGCCAGAACCCAATGATTTTCCCGCTATAATCTAGCCTTGGGTAATAAGCATGCTCTGTGTTATGGGAGTCTTCAGCTGTTTTTTTGTTTGTTTTGTCTATGCCTCAAATCTGTAAGTAAAAGAATCCATATGTGACACTTAATTTTGTCCCTGATTCACTCATGTAGTCCTCATCTGTGTTATAGCTACCAGGTACCAGGTGCAATGATAAGCATTGGGGTCACAAAGAACTGCCAATGCTTAGGCAGAACTGACAGTTTGCCCATAGCTTGTCTTTAAATCTCTGAGGTAAGCCTTTGGCCTACCACATTCTTTCCTTTGTTGGCTGTTTTTACTAATGTGCTATTAAACTGTGAGATCCTAGGAGCTATGCAATATATTAACATGATTCTTGCCACTGAGCAGCCTTCAAAATAAATAGGTGTGGGGATGCAAAAGGATAATGTATATAGGGTTCAAGAGATATAGAAATGTTTTAGAGATTCTAGTAATGTAAGCAATAATATTAACTAATAGTTTACTTATAATATCTATTACATAGAGTTGTGAGAATTAAATGTGCTAATACATGTAGAACATTTGGATAGTACCTGGATGTATCAAGTATTTTTTGTTTGCTGTTATTACTATTTGCTAATTATATGCTCGATGTTTTCAGAACTTTATACATACGTATATATATATGAACCTTTTATAACTCTTATTCACTTTCTTACATTACCGTGTAAAAGTATTGCGTTATTGGCATCATCATCCTTATTATATAAAGAAAGAAACTGAGACTTAGAGGCAAAAGTAACTTAACATAGTAAAGTTATCTAGAATTCAGGTCCTTGCTCTCTCAATTTACATCTGCTTCCACCAGAGAGCTGCCTCACATTTCTCTAGCAGTTAGCTTCCCTTTGATTCTGCTGCTCTAATGTTAACCCTAAAATGATTTTACTTTATATTTATTGGAAGTACTAAGTGCCTCTTGGTTGTAGATAAATAGAGGGCAATGGTGTCAGTGAGACCAAAGAAAAATGGTAGAACATTTTCCTTTTAATTTTCTACTCACTTAATTTTTTAACATCATATGGCTCTAGTAAAGGTCACAAAGAGTTCACTGTTCAAGGTAATGGTTATTTTAAAGTACTTTACTCACGTCTCCTCTAACTCAATATACAATTAATTTTAGATTTTGTATTGATAATTTTCCTCAGTAAAGATAAATTAACTCTTTAAATCAAAGCTATAGAAGTTGAATATTGACTGCAATGAATAATAAGGCCTCTTTAATTTCTCCCAGCAACATCTAAAGGGCTGTAAATTTTCAAATCCATGCTTCTGATGATGGGGAGTTCAGTTATTTTTAAACATAAATTACAAATCCATAACTAGTTATTGAGGACAAAATTTAAAACCTTATTATTGTGTTTTTCTAGTCACATTTTCCTACTGAAAAGGCTCCCTTTAAGTTAGTTTAAATGCAGTTTTAAGTGTTAAATTCTGTATTGCTAAGTTCTGTATTACTTTATAAAAAAATATGTCACCATTCTGTACATTATATTCTCATGACTTACTTATTTTATAACTTGAAACTTGTACTTTTGACCCCTTCATATTACTTTGTATTACCTTCACATTACTTTGAAGATCTCTGAAGGGGCTAATTATTTACATTTCTGTTCCCCCCAAATTATAGACCAATTGAGAAATGGACACAAGAGTCAAATGGAGATGAAGCTACTATCACTATTAACAGTAAAATCAGACTGTGACATATGGCTTAGATTTAAAGCTAAATCTGGCTTATCTCTGACTTGATTTTACTCATCTAGTCCTTGCATAGGACCCAGCAACTCGATACCGTCTCTTGAAAGGGTAAGGTCTGTCCAGATGCGCATAACCTGGGGAAAGAGGAGATGGCAAATTCCTAGAGAGAATGAGCTATGCTTGCTCAGAGACCTTCTTCCTGTGGCCTCACTTTACATCATCTCCTTGCTCTTCTGTTAGAGCTGGTACAGGAGGACCAAGTGACAGGTTTGGGAGATTGAAGAGTGTTGGAGAGAAAGCAGCAGCTGTCTCCCAGTATTTCTTAGAAATTCCTATTTTACAGTCTGAGGTAAGAAATGGGCAAATCATAGAACAGTTCCTTTTATATATTTATGTATTTGTTAATTCTGAAAGGACCTAAAAATGATAAACCAAAGCATTATGTCATGTGATGATAATAACCTACTGAGAAAAGCAGGCTTTTAAAAAACCTGTGACAGTGCAGCATATTAAATACAATAAATGTAACGAAAAAAGGAGGCACAGGATACTAAGAGAAATTGTGGAAAGTCCTCATTCAGCTTAGGGGCATTGAAACTTTGGGAAGGGTTCCCAGAAGAAAAACTAGAATGCCTGAATTGTCAGTGTAGATCACCAGGTAATGAACAGTTCCAGTTATCATGATGGCCTATGGGAGAAGGATGTTCATGTTTTTGACACAGAGAAGATATGATATTCAAAGGTATCTAGGAGCAGAGACTGTTCAGAAAAAAAAAAAAACCACACACATAGTTCAACATACAGTTCAGTGTTGGAACATGATAATAATGAAATTAGAGAGGCAGGTAGGAGGCAGATCTTGTAGGAGCTATACATTATGTTGAGAAATTCATATTTTATTGAAAATGTAGTGAGGAGTCATTCCTAGATTTACTGAGGAAAATGGTATAGTCATACCAGAGATCTCTTGGTGTTTGTGTGAACAGATTGTTGGACCACGGTCAGGAAGTCGGAGAAGATTTAAAATTTATAGAAATCTAGATGAGAACAAATAAAGGTAAGGAAGGAGCATTTTGTAGAAATATTAAGATGATACAGTTTATGAGTTAAGTAGAAAAGTACTTAGGTAGATACAGTCAATTATTGAGTATGGACTAAGGGAAGGAAGAGAAAAGTAATCACCAAGACATGTGACACTTTCTAATTTGCTGTAACATAATTTTCTATTTCTTATATGTGTGTGTGTGCTCAGACACGTCCAATTCTTTGCCACCTCATGGACTGTACTCTGCCTGGCTCCTCTATCCATGGACTTTTCCAGGCAAGAATACTGGAGTGGATTGCCATTTCCACCTTCATGGATCTTTTTGACCTAGAGATCGAACCCACATATCCTGGGTCTCCTAATGAGCAGGTGGATTCTTTACCACTGCACCACCTGGGACATTTCCATTTCTTACATATTTAATCTATAATCGTGTAAGCACAATATTATTAACATTTTTTTCTGAAATACAGAGAACTAAGATATTATAATGGTAAAACAATGAAATTTGCTGGGGCTTCCCCACTGACTCAGCAGTGAAAAAAAAAAAAAAAAAAATCTGCCTGCAATGCAAGAGATGCCGGAGATGTGGGTTAGATCCCTGGATCAGGAAGATCCCCTGGAAGAGCATCTGGAAACCCACTCCAGTATACTTACTGGGAAAATCCCCTGGAGAGAGGAGCTTGGTGGGCTATGATCAATGGGGTTGCAAAAAGTCAGACTCAACTCAAAAAGTTGCCTCAACTGAGGCAACTGAGCATGTACTCATGCACATCATGAAATTTGCTAACTGACCCGTCTTTCTACATCTGTATTTGCAAATGTGAATGTGGATGACTAGGAGAGTATACAAGAATATAACAAAATATATAATTTTGTTTTAGTCTTAAAATCCTAAGACTGTTGTAAAAGATGAGAATATTTTAGCAGCTCATTAAAAGTCTAATGCATTAAGAGATATATTTTTGTTTCAAAAATAGAATTTATATTTATAGCATTTATATTATATATAGCCTAATGAAATCCCTATTTTTTCTAAGGTTAGATTTGAAAGACAGCTGCTGAAGTTTTACCTTGAGAAGCTTTATGGTTATATATGTGTGTGTGTGCATATATAACATTTATCTTCAGCATCAGTTCAGTTCAGTTGCTCAGTCCTGTCCAACTCTTTGCAACCCCACAGACTGCAGCATGCTAAGCTTCCCTGTCCATCACCAACTCCTAGAGCTTGCTCAAACTCGTGTCCATCGAGTCAGTGATGCCATCCAACCATCTCATCCTCTGTTGTCCCCTTCTCCTCCAGCCTTCAATCTTTCCCAGCATCAGAGTCACTGGAAACAATGAATCAGTTCTTCACATCAGGTGGCCAAAGTATTGGAGTTTCTGCTTCAGCATCAGTCCTTTCAACAAATATTCAGGACTGATTTCCTTTAGGATGGACTGGGTTTGATCTCCTTGCAGCCCAAGGGCCTCTTAAGGAGTCTTCTCCAACACCACAGTTCAAAAGCATTAATTCTTCAGCACTCAGCTTTCTTCAGGGCCCAACACTCACATCCATACATGACTACTGGAAAAGCCATAGCTTTGACTAGATGGACCTCTGTCACCAATGTACCATAACTTTCAAGCTATAACATTTTTCAGAAAGAACAAGGGGCAAACTGGTTTTGTGAAAGAATGCAGACCAGTAGTTTTAGTAGAGTTAGGAATAGGATATCAATAAAATCAGTATGAATCCAAATTGTTCAATAAAGATGTTATTACCCAACCAATGTACAATTTACAGGAATGAGAGATAAATTTACAAGAGTGAGGGAAGGAACGGTGGTCAAAAATGGACTGGTAAACAGGCCATTGCATGGTTTTTATGGAAATATTGCAGCAAGACGCTCTGCTTGGGGTGGAGTAGACAAGACAAACACAGGGAAGAAATCTGAGCTCTTTTAGAGTGTACATGTTATGGATAATCTCTCTCCAATTGAAATATACTCAATTGTCCTCAATGTTAGTTTCCAAGGTAGCAATGAATGATCCACCAATCTAATTGCTACCAGTGGAGATTAAATGTAATGGATAACTGTGATAATTTCCAGAGAAATTCTATTGACTATACTCAGATATATAGCACTTTAACCCAAAATCATTTGTTAGACTGGTGAAAATTTCAGATATCAGGGAAAACTGATAAGTGGGGTTGGTGAGATCTTATACATTATGCCAGATGTGATATGAGTTTCTTGAGCATAGAACAGTGAGTACGGTTTTGAGATGGCAGAATCAGGAACAAAAAAAATAATAACAAGGGAGTGTTGGCCCCATGAGATGAATATGCCCCCAGAGTTGACCATAATTCATTGCTGCTTATCCTTCCACACATTTGAGTAAAGAAACTGGGTGCTGCTTTACCACCATCTGCTCCTGTTGCCCATAAATATGTGTAGAGAGCAGGGGAGCAGAGCAGATTCCTTACCTCACATCTAAAGTTTAGAGCAGGTTTGTGTGACTGGAGGAGCCAAAGACACACTGCCTAGGGAAAAGAGAGGCTGTGCATAGAAAAATCTACCACTTTCAGATTGCTGGGTGAGGTAGGCTATGCTTCCCACCCAGAATCCTAAAATGGGAGATTACCCAAACATAGAAAGAAGATTTAGAATAAGAGAAGCCAAAAGGAAAAAGTCTACTTCAAGTATCCCCTTGAGATGGATTTGGAAGGCTTACATGTACAAGATGTTGTCATGCATCAGCCCCAGTCCTGTTTCTGTAGCTAACACTGAATAAATTGTCTTTCTTTACCAGCTCATTTGCACTTCTCTGCATTTTGCAGTGATTATCCAGCCACTCATCAATTCCTACTTTCCTTCCACTCCACTTTCCAACCATCACCACCACCATGACTCCAACAGTTTTCAGGTTGCAAACACTTGGCAGATACATGTAGTACTTGTTTTCTTTAGAGAGTGAAATCAGTGCTCAGAACCATGAGGTTGTTGACTAGAATTTCAGTCCAAAAGAGAATTATACTATTTTAAATACAAGATCTTCATGGAAAAAAAATTCCATAAGGAAATGGGGAAGATGCAAAAGAAACAATAATGATCAGAAACATTTAAGATGATTCAGTGATGCACATTATCCAACTGACTTGAATCAATTTCCAGTTCTGACATGTAAAATTTTGTGACTTTGACTTATTTACTTAACCTTTCTTGCCACAGTTTCTTCCTTATTACATAATTCAGAGAATTGTTATGAGGATTAAAATAATATATATTTTTGACTTCTTTGATATTCTCTTTGGATAAAGATTGTTTACAAAAGATGTAGAGCAGGGTGTATAGCATGCCACTATATATAAAATGGAGGGAATAAATTATAGTTATTTTACTGAATTTGCATAAATAAATTCTTAAATGTTATAAAAAAACCCTGTCAGCAATAATTACTGTAAAGGTAGGGGGAGTAACTTGGCAGACAGGAGACAGCAATGAATGTATTTTGCTTGAGTTTTATATTTGAAGCATATATTACCTAGTCTTAAATTGTATATTAAATTTTAAAAAGAAAATTTAAAATATATAGGAAATAAAACATATGTAGAACTTTTTTTTAAATGGTGAGGAAAATTCTGAAACGTAGAAATATGAGAAAGAATTAGTCTAACATACTAAAATACAAAGTATTGAACATTAAAACGATGTGATAATGGTACAACAACAGAGAGACATATCAAAGAAAAAGATTAGATATTCTAAGATAGACACAAATACATAATGAGAATTATGTATATGTTACAGTTAGTATCTAAAATCAACTGGGGCAAAAATAGACTATGTAGGAAGTGGCATTAGAACAACTAGGAAAACATCTGAAAGCAATAAATTTGGACCAATACACAATGTTTATTAGGATATATTTCAAATAGGTAAAGTATTTTAACATAAGAAATTAACTATAAAAGTGCTAGAAGAAAACATGAGGTATACATGTCTGTGCTCAACCCTGTCTGACTTTGCGACCCCACAGACTGTAGCCCTCCAGGGTCTTCAGTCCATGGAACTTTCCAGGCAAGAACAGTGGAGTGGGTTGTCATTTCCTTCTCTAAACATGCGGTGATTCACTTATAGATTGAGGGTGGAAAGAACTTTCTGACGATTAAAAATCTGAAGGGCATAAAGGAAGTGATTGTTAAACAGAAGAGAGAGAGATAGGCAAACAGAGACAGAGACAGGGACAGAGAGGAAGATAGAATAAGAGAAAAGAAAATTAAAATCATAGCACTGACAGATTTCCCAAAGTCTGACAGTATTCTGATTGTAGGAGGTATAAATTTGTATAATTTTAATGGTGAGTAAATTGGTGAATTATATTAAAATTGTAGAAAATATTTAAAAATTGCATATTCTTTGACTGAGTACTTCTGGGAATCTCGAGTTCTACTTGCCTCTATACAAAATCACAAATATACAAGGGAATTTATTCAAGGACTGTTTATATAGTTTGAACTATATGAAATTGAAATTTTATGTGGTTCAAAAGCATTTGAATGCTGACAGTTTAATATGGTTCAGCCTGTAATAGCAAATGATTGAAAAAAGTATTTGTTAATAGGATGTGGTTCAATAAATTATACTGCATGAAGTTAAAGTAATAGTGTGAAAATAATTAAGTTAATCTGTTCATTCAACTAGGGAAAGATTGCCAATATATGTTGTTATACGGGGAGAAAAAAGATATTTTAACATTGTGTACCTTATATTGTATTTTGTGTAAAAGTGAGGAAAAGTGGGTGAATATATTTAAGTGCATAAAAATACAAAACCTTAACATTTATAATGGTTAGCTTTTGCAAGGAGATGGGCCAGAGCTGCTGCATATGGACCTCATTACTATTTGGAAGTGAGAGATGTATGTGCAGCTGCGAAATGTATGGTCCTCTTGGTGGTGGGTGATTTTGTGTATCATGCCTAGAGGTGTGTATGTGAGGGAATTTGCAATGAATATGTTTTACTGTGTCTTAACATTTGAACTCCAATGATGTTTTACCTATGTACAAATTAAATATATCCAGTATTTTCTATATAAAACAAGGAGTTTCTTTATTGTTCCTGTGAGACAGGAGATTTTTTTATTCATGTATTTCTTATTGTTGTTTTTCACTCAGTAAGTTTTGTCTGACTCTTTGCAACCCCATGGACTACGGGATGCCAGGCTTGTTAATAAAATATTCTGAAGTACAGAATTATTTTATATTTACCAATATCAAATATTATCAAATGTTTACCAATATTTAATGGGTTAAAATAAAATAAGTTTAGTAAGAATTTCATAAACTTTTCAGAAAATGTTTCAAGCAGCCTGCTTTGGTACAGTGGCAGAAATGAGGATTAGAGGCTCGACTCTGCCACATTGGTGCCTCCTATGTGGTCTTCAGAAAGTTACTTAACATCTCTAAACTTGTATTTTCTCACCTGCAAAACTGGAATAATAGTTTAAAACACTTTTTTAAAATATAAATTTATTTATTTTAATTGGAGGTTAACTACTTTACAATATTGTATTGATTTTGCCATACATCAACATGAATCTGCCATGGGTATACAGGTGTTTCCCATCCTGTACCCTCTTCCCTCCTCCCTCCCTGTACCATCCCTCTGGGTCGTCCCAGTGCACCAGCCCCAAGCATCCTGTATCATGCATTGAACCTGGACTGGCGATTCGTTTCATATTTGATATTATACATGTTTCAATGCTATTCTTCCAAATCACCCCACCCTCTCCCTCTCCCACAGAGTCCAAAAGACTGTTCTATATATCTGTGTCTCTTTTGCTGTCTCGCATACAGGGTTATTGTTACCATCTTTCTAAATTCCATATATATGCGTTAGTATACTGTATTGGTGTTTTTCTTTCTAGCTTACTTCACTCTGTATAATAGGCTCCAGTTTCATCCACCTCATTAGAACTGATTCAAATGTATACTTTTTAATGGCTGAGTAATACTCCATTGTGTATATGTACCATAAGTCAAAAGTATTTGAAATTTTGACATATCAAAAGTTTTGTAAGTTAAAAGCAAAGTTGCTTTAAAGAATAAATATTTACAGTAACAGAAATTACTAAGTTTGGTTCTGTAGATAAGAAGTTCAAAAGAGTTTTGCTACATGAACTTTTATATACATACACAGAGATTATTACAGACTCACAGGGAATGGGTCACTGAGTTGGAAGTAGAGTAAATGTGAGTATATAATGGGCTTCAGGTGGTGCTAGTGGAAATGAACCTGCCTTTCAATACAGGAGACAAAATGAGACATGGATTTGATCCCTGGGTTGGCAAGATCTCCTGGAGAAGGAGACAGCAACCCACCCCAGTATTCTTGCCTGAAGAATCCAATGGACAGAGGACCCTGGCAGCCTACAGTGTTACATGGGTTCAGACAAGAATGACCCGACTTAACATGCATGCACAGTATGCCACAGTACAATCATGGTTCAGATAGACGCTGCGCTTGTGTATTCACCACCTCCCCACCATGACCAACAGCAGCACAAGTTGCATTGTTCAGTCATTCAATTGTGTCTGACTCTTTGAGACTCCATGAACTGCAGCACACCAGGCTTTCCTGTCCTTTACCATCTCCTGGAGTTTGCTCAAACTCATGTATACTGAGTCAGTGAGGCCATCCTACCATCTCATCCTCTGTTGTCCCCTTCTCCTCCTGCTTTCAATCTTTCCCAGCATCAGGGTCTCTTCCAATGATTTGGCTCTTTGTATCAGGTGGCCAAAGTACTGGACCTTCAGCTTCAGCCTCAGTCCTTCCAATGAATATTCAGGGTTGATTTCCTTTGGGATTGACTGGTAGTTTTTATTTACTAAGTCCTGACCACTTGTTAGATTTGGTGTGGTGCACCACATTTAATTGTTTCAAAGTTCCCATGGATCACTGCCTTCTTATGGTGAAGGGGCTTGTGTGATTTAATGAAGGTATGAGCCATGCCATACAGGGCCACCTAAGACAGATAGGTCATAGTGGAGAGTCCTGACTAAACATGGTCCACTGGAGAAGGGAATGGCAAACCACTCTAGTATTCTTGTCCATGAGAAATCCATGAAGTATAATAAGGAAAAATGATATGACATCAGAAGATGAGCCCCCAAGGTCAGAATGTGTTCAATATGCTACTTGAGAAGAGTGGAGGGCAATTACAAATAGCTCCAGAATGAATGAAATGGCTGGACCAAAGCAGAAACAATGCTCAGTTGTGGATGTATCTGGTGGTGAAAGTAAAGTCTGATGCTGTAAAGAACAATATTGTGTAGGAACCTGGAATGTTAGGCCCATGGATCAAGATAAATTGAAGATGGAGACGCTCTATACAGTCAACAATAACAAAGCTTGGAGCTGACTGTGGCTCAGATCATCATCTCCTTATTGCAAAATTCAGACTTAAATTGAGGAAAATAGGGAGCACCACTAGGCCATTCAGGTGTGGCCTAAATCATATCCCTTGTGATTATACAGTTGGGGTGATGAATAGAATCAAGGGATTATATCTGCTAGGGAGGGTGCCTGAAGAACTATGGAGAGGGATTCATTACATTGTGCAGGAGTCAGTGACCAAAACATTCCCCAAGAAGAAGAAATGCAAGAAGACCAAGTGGTTGTCTGAGGAGGCTTTACACATAACTGAGGTAAGAAGACAGCAAAGAACAGGGGAAAAAGGAAGGATATAGTCAGCTGAATGTAGAGTTCCAGAGAAGAGCAAGGAGAGATAAGAAGGCCTTCTTTAACTAAAAGTGCAAAGTAGAGGGACAAAACAGACTCAGAAAGATGAGATCACTTCAAGAAAATTGAAAATATCAAGGAAACATTTCAAGTAAGGCTAGGCACAGCAGACAGGAATGGGAAGACATCATTTTAATCTCTTTTAATATAAGATTAAAGAGGGGTGGCAAGAAAAAAAGAACTATACAAAGACGATCCTAATGACTCAAATAACCACCATGGTATAGTCACTCACCAAGAGCCTGACATCCTGGACTGTGAAGTCAAGTGGGCCTTAGGAAGTATTACTACAAACAAGGGGAGTGGAGGTGATGGAATTCCAGATAAGCTCTTTAAAATTCGAAAAGATGGTGCTGTGAAAGTGCTGCACTCAATATACCAGCAAATTTGGAAAACTCAGCAGTGGTCACAGGACTGGAAAAGATCAGTTTTCATTCCAATCCTAAATAGGGGCAGTGACAAAGAACGTACAAACTACTAGACAATTGTGTTCATTTCCCATGCTACCAGGGCTTCCCTCCTGACTCAGCTGGTAAAGAATCCACAGTACATGAACCAAGAACTTCCAGATGTACAAGATGAGTTTAGAAAAAGCAGAGGAACAAGAGATCAAATTGCCAACATTTGTTGAATCATAGAGAAAACCAAGTCATTCCAGAAAAACATCTGCTTCATTGCCTATGTGTGAAAGCCTTTGAATGTGGATCAAAACAACCTGTGGAAAATTCTTAAAAAGATGGAAATGCCAGACTATCTTACCTGCCTGCTGAGAAACCTATATAAAGGTCAAGAAGCAACTGTTAGATTTTACATGGAATAAGGACAGGCTCAGTATTGGAAAAGGAGTACGACAAGACTGTATATTGTCACTCTGTTTATTTAACATATATGCAGAGTACATCATGTGAAATGCCAGGCTGGTTGAACCACAAGCTGGAATCGATTGCTGGAAGAAATATCAACAACCTCAGATATGCAGATGATACCACACTAATGATAGAAAATGAAGAGGAACTAAGGAGCCTTTTGATGACAGTGAAAGAGGAAAGTTAAAAAGCTGGCTTAAAACTCAAAATTCAAAAAACTAAGATCATGACATCCAGTCCCATCATATCATGGAAAATATATTGGGAAAAAGTGGAAGTAGTGACAGATTTTATTTTCCTGGGCTCCAAAATCACTGCAGATGGTGACTACATCTGAAAATTAAAAGACACTTGCTCCTCAGAAGGAAAGCTATGACAAACCTAGATGGTGTATTAAAAAGTGGAGACATCACTTTACCAGAAAAGGTCCGTAGAGACACTGCTATGGTGTTTCCATTAGTCATGTACAGATGTGAGAGTTGGACCAAGAGGAAGGCTAAGTGCCTAAGAACCGATGTCTTTGAACTTCAGTGCTGGAGACGACTCGTGAGAGTCCTTTGGACTGCAAGATCAAATCAGTCAATCCTAAAGGAAATCAGTCCTGAATAGTCATTGGAAGGACTGAAACTGAAGCTTAAGCTCCAATACCTTGGTCATCTGATGTGAACAGCTGACTCATTGGAAAAGTCCCTGATGCTGGGAAAGATTGAGGGCAGAAGGAGAGGAAAACATCAGAGGACGAGTTGGCTGGATGGTATCAACGATGCAATGGACATGAACTTGCACAANCATCTGATGTGAACAGCTGACTCATTGGAAAAGTCCCTGATGCTGGGAAAGATTGAGGGCAGAAGGAGAGGAAAACATCAGAGGACGAGTTGGCTGGATGGTATCAACGATACAATGGACATGAACTTGCACAAACTGCAGGAGATGGTGAGGGACAGGGAGGCCTGGCCTACTGCAGTCAATGTGGTCACAAAAAGTTGGACACGACTGGGCAACTGAACAACAACATTTCTTTGACCATGACCTCATGTTTATATATTACATAACTGCTATTATTTATTAATATTTTAGAGTACCTATTTAGTAGCTTCTTGAGTACTAATGTTCTGCTGAAGACAGTTTAGGAAACTGTGCTAGAGAACACAGTAAAGGAGTCAGTCATCTTTTCCTGGAGTAAGGGAAGAGCTATTTCACGGAAAGTTAAAGATAGGTAAATTAAATTATATATATCCATTTTAGTGGTGTGAGTGAGTGAAAGTTGCTCAGTCGTGTCTGATTCTTTGCAACCCCATGGACTGTGTAGTCCATTTAATTCTCCAGGCCAGAATACTGGAGTGGATAGCCTTTCCCTTCTCCAGGGGATATTCCCAACCCAGGGATCAAACCCAGGTCTCCCGCATTGCAGGTGGATTCTTTATCATCTGAGCCACAAGGGAAGCCCAATATTTAGTGGTAGTATTTTGTTAATGGTAGTATACAATTTAATATATTGACAAGTTTTATATTATTTGAAAGTGAAAGTGTTAGTCATTCAGTTGTGTCTGACTCTTTTGGACCCCATAGACTGTAGTCCATCAGGCTCCCCTGTCCATGGAATTCTCCAGGCAAGAATACTGGAGTGGGTTGAGTTGCCATTTTCTTCTCCAGGGCATCTTCCTGACCCAGGATTCGAACCTGGGTCTCCTGCATTGCAAACAGATTCTTTACCATCTGAGCCACTGTCACAGAATTATTAAATACTCAGTTCCGTTCAGTCGCTCAGTCATGTCTGACTCTTTGTGACCCCATGAACTGCAGCATGCCAGGCCTCCCTGTCCANGGCATTGCACTCCAGTATTCTTTCCTGGAGAATCCCATGGACAGAGCTACAATCCATGGGGTCACAAAGAGTTGGACACGACCGCACTCCTAACGTACACATATATAAGGTGAGTGGGTGCCGGTTAAACTTCTCTTTGGTCCACAGGTTACAAAACACTGAGATGGGACTGAAGAAAGAGGACTTTCCCCAGAGGTGCTGGACTTGGAGCTCTTGCAGCGCTTGGACCGGAGAACGAGGAGCGTGTTCCTGTGTTGGGTGCGACATGATGCTGGCGCCGTTGTGATGGGTGGGAACATTTTAAAATATTAAATGTAAATGAAAAGATGTATGCATGTGAGTACTGGGCAGCCAGATGGCGCATGGTGGATGTGGCAGGACCAGGGCATTATCCTGGAGCCAAGCTTTTCTTCCTTGGGGCAAAAGAATTTTTAGCAGGGATGACGTTTCCCAGCCTGCACTGCAGCTTGCTGTGGTCACGTGATGAAAATCTGGCCAATGGAATGTAAGAAGTGTGATGTTTCCCCAGCAACCGGGGGGCACACCGCTCCCTCTCTGCTGTTTCTTCATCCTCTCTTTAGAACTTAGATGTGCTGGCTAGAGCCCTAGACTGATACCCAAGGAAGGAGCTGGGCCCTGAACTACTTGCCTCTGGGTTTGGACACATAGGAGAAACCAACTTTGATTGCATTTAAGCCATTGTCACTGGGGGTCTCTGTCATTGGCACTGAACCTTCTCCAAGCGAATCCAGTAGGTGCCTTTTAGTTTTGCCAGGCCAGCCACAGCTTCCTGTTCTTCTGCGCGGTGGGTGGGGGGACTTCCTCTCCCTCCTTCCTTGGGGTTCTGGTGGGCTGTGAGTCACTGGGCTCCTCCCTTTTCCCCAACAGGCAGGCAGGCAACCAGACCAGCCAACCAGAATCCGCCTCCCTTCATCAGGAAGGGCAGCCTGGGTGGAGTAGAACAGGGTCCTGGGGCATGAGGGGATAAGTTACTGTGATGTCTGCCTCCCAGAGGAGATCCTTGAGGGCCCCCGGGGTGGCCCTGCCTGAATCACATCCTTTCTGAATCCTGGTGGCTCATCTCTTCCTGTGACTCTCGGAGCTCCCCTAGTATTTTTCTCTTTTTTCTTCTTAATCCAGAGTAGCTTTTGGTTGCTTGCAGCCCAAGAGCCACAGCTGCTGCTGTTTTCTGCATGCTCTTCACTTCTCATTTTTCATCTCAGATTGTCTGTCCCTAGAATCCCCAAGGCTCTGTAGTCACCATAGATCCATAACAAGTGGCTATGTGGGACTTCCCTGGTGGTCCAGTGGCTAGGACTCCGAGCTCCCAATGCAGAAGCCCTGGGTTCCATCCCTGCCCAGGGAACTAGATCCCCCATGCCGCAACTAAGAGACTGCGTGCTACAGCTAAATAAATAAGCAAAATTGATACAAAGAAACTTATTTACAAAACAGAAAATGACTCACAGACATAGAAAACAAATTTGTAGTTACCAAAGGGAAAAGAGGCATAAGGCAGGGATAAATTAGGAGTTTGGGACTAGCAGATAGAACTACTATATATAAAACAGAAAAACAATACGGTCCTGCTCTATGATACGGATTTATATTCAATAGCTTGTAATAAATAATAATGAAAAACAGTATGAAAAAGAATATATATGTTTATTCTTTATTAATCCTTATGAATCACTTTGCTGTACACCAGGAATTAACACAACATTGTAAATCAACACTGGGTGTGTGTGTGCGCTAAGTCACTTCAGTTGTGTCCAACTCTTTGCCACTCTACAGATTGTAGCCCTCCAGGCTCCTCTGTCCATGGGATTCTCCAGGCAAGAATACTGGAGTGGGTTCCATCCGCTCCTCCAGGGCATCTTCCCGACCCAGGGATCGAACCCTCATCTCTTATGTCTCCTGCACTGGCAGGCTGGTTCCTTACCACCAGTGCCACCTGGGAGACCCCAAATCATCTGTACTTAATTTTAAAACATAATAAAAGAGTCAAACTCATGAAAGTAGGGAATAGAATGGTGGTTGCCAGGGGATAGGGCAAGAGGGAATTTGGGAGGTATTAGTCAAAGGGTGCCAAGTTTCAGTTATACAAAATGAACAAGTCCTAGAGAGCTACACACATAGCCTAGTGCCTGGAATTAACAATACTGTATTGTACGTGTAAAAACTTGCTAAGAGTGCAGAACTTATGTTAAGTGTCCTTTTAACAGATAACAATAATAAGTAAAGGAGGCAGGGGATTTTCCTAGTGGCCCAGTGGTTAAGACTCCATGCTTCTACTACAAGAGGTCTGGATTCAATCCTAGTCTGGGCACTAAAATCCCACATGCCTCTCGATGCAGGGGAAAAAAAAAACAAAACAGTAAAGGAGGCAGGAGAAATTTTGGAGATCATGGCTATGTTTAGTGCATAGATGGTGGCGATAGTTTCATAGGTGTGCGTTTGTGTTCAGGCTCATCAAGTTGCGTACACTAAATATGCTTAGCCTTTCCAAGCTGGACTCAAGATTGACGGGAGAAATATCGATAACCTCAGATATGCAGATGACACCACCCTTATGGCAGAAAGTGAAGAGGAACTAAAAAACCTCTTGATGAGAGTGAAAGAGGAGAGTGAAAAAGTTGGCTTAAAGCTCAACATTCAGAAAACGAAGATCATGGCATCTGGTCCCATCACTTCATGGGAAATAGATGGGAAAACAGTGGAAACAGTGTCAGACTTTATTTTTGGGGGCTCCAAAATCACTGCAGATGGTGATTGCAGCCATGAAATTAAACGATGCTTACTCCTTGGAAGAAAAGTTATGACCAACCTAGATAGCATGTTGAAAAGCAGAGATATTACTTTGCCAACAAAGGTCCNCCAAAGTATTGGAGTTTCAGCTTCAACATCAGTTCTTCCAATGAACACCCAGGACTGATCTCCTTTAGGGTGGACTGGTTGGATTTCCTTGCAGTCCAAGGGACTCTCAAGAGTCTTCAACATCACAGTTCAAAAGCATCAATTATTCGGCACTCAGCTTTCTTTATAGTCCAACTCTCACATCCATACACAACTACTGGAAAAGCCATAGCCTTGACTAGATGGGCTCCAGAATCACTGCAGATGGTGATTGCAGCCATGAAATTAAAAGATGCTTACTCCTTGGAAGAAAAGTTATGACCAACCTAGATAGCATATTGAAAACCAGAGACATTATTTTGCCAACAAAGTTCCGTCTAGTCAAGGCTATGGTTTTTCCAGTGGTCATGTATGAATGTGAGAGTTGGACTGTGAAGAAAGCTGAGCACCGAAGAATTGATGCTTTTGAACTGTGGTGTTGGAGAAGACTCTTGAGAGTCCCTTGGACTGCAAGGAGATCCAACCTGTCCATTCTGAAGGAGATCAGCCCTGAGATTTCTTTGGAAGGACTGGTGCTNTGAGCACCGAAGAATTGATGCTTTTGAACTGTGGTGTTGGAGAAGACTCTTGAGAGTCCCTTGGACTGCAAGGAGATCCAACCTGTCCATTCTGAAGGAGATCAGCCCTGAGATTTCTTTGGAAGGACTGGTGCTAAAGCTGAAACTCCAGTACTTTGGCCACCTCATGTGAAGAGTTGACTCATTGGAAAAGACCCTGATGCTGGGGGTGATTGAGGGCAGGAGGAGAAGGGGACAACAGAGGATGAGATGTCTGGATGGCATCACCGACTCGATGGACATGGGTTTGGGTGGACTCCAGGAGTTGGTGATGGACAGGGAGGCCTGGTGTGCTGTGACTCATGGGGTCACAAAGAGTTGGACACAACTGAACGACTGAATTGAACTGACCAGATGGACATTTGTTGACAAAGTAATGTCTCTGCTTTTTAATATGCTGTCTAGGTTGGTTATAACTTTCCTTCCAAAGAACAAGAGGCTGCAATCACCATCTGCAATGATTTAGGAGCCCAGAAAAATAAAGTCATCCACTGTTTCCACTTTATTCCCATTTATTTGCCATGAAGTGATTGGACCATCCCTGGGTGATGGGCCATCTGGTGATGTCCATGTGTAGAGTCTTCTCTTGTGTTGTTGGAAAAGGGTGTTTGCTATGACCAGTGTGTTCTCTTGGCAAAACTCTATTAGCCTTTGCCCTGCTTCATTCCGTACTCCAAGGCCAAATTTTCATGTTACTCCAGGTGTTTCTTAACTTCCTACTCTTGCATTCCAGTCCCTTATAATGAAAAGGACATCTTTGTTGGGTGTTAGTTCTAAAGGTCTTGTAGGTCTTCATAGAACCATTCAACTTCAGCTTCTTCAGCATTACTGGATGGGGCATAGTCTTGGAACACCATGATATTGAATGGTTTGCCTTGGAAATGAACAGAGATCATTCTGTCGTTTTTGAGATTGCATCCAGATACTGCATTTCGGACTATTTTGTTGACAATAATGGCTACTCCATTTCTTCCAAGAGATTCCTACCCACAGTAGTAGATATAATAGTCATCTGAGTTAAATTTACCCATTCCAGTCCATCTTAGTTCTCTGATTCCTATAATGTCAATGTTCATTCTTGCCGTCTCCTGTTTGACCACTTCCAATTTGCCTTGATTCGTGGACCTCACATTCCAGGTTCTAATGCAATATTTCTCTTTACAGCATTGAACCTTCTTTCTGTCGTCCCATCCACAACTGGGTGTTGTTTTTGCTTTGGCTGCATCCCTTCATTCTTTCTGGAGTTATTTCTCCATTGATCACCAGTAGCATATCGGGCACCTATCAACCTGGGGAGTTCATCTTTCAGTGTCCTATCCACTGGAGAAGGGAATGGCAAACGATTTCAGTATTCTTGCCCGTTATTTAATACTATGATGTGTTATATTAAATATAAATTAAACTTGTCCCTGTAGAATATCCTTACTTTATATTAGGGCTAATTTTCAGAATGAGAAAAAAGTTCTCTTGACTGTGGTACTATATCTAATTTTGAAGTCAAATGTGAGCATTCATTTTACCTAAAAACAATATTGAGGTAGTCCTGCAGTCTTCATGTTTATTTTGAATCTCTTTTATTTGGATGAGTGCCCTCAAGTATTTCTGGACTACCAAGTCAAAGGTAGATTATGCTAGATATGTTTAAAATTTTTTAATTGTATTATCTTTTCATTATTAATTATAGTGATGCACATACCATATTTTCAAAAGTTTTTGTTGTTATTATTGTTTTGTTAAGTCCATGTAGGTGAAAATAACTATAAAATTGTTCTTTTAAACACTGACAGTTCTTCCTTCCTCCTGGAATTCTCAACTGTTTACACATTTCTTCATGGTTCTAGTTAATTTATGTCCTCCCAAAATGACTGTAAAAACTTATATAAGCTGACAGTTTCCTCTTAACTACATGGCTAAAAAGGATATAGTAATTTCAGTTAGTAGAAAAATATTGTGCTAATGGCATATGGCCCAGATTCAAGTTTCTGAATGGATATTAATGTTGCAGTCCATATAAATATTGTGGGGAAAAAACATGTCATTTTGAAATGTAAGTGATTAAGAAAAAGGCTAATTTCCTTCAAATTTCCTTCAAATTTGGAAGAAGACTTTGTGAGCAGATTTTATTGCAGACCAGAGAGCTGAAGATACTAGCTCAAGGTTAACAAATATGTTATTGAGAGAGCCAGAATTCAAAGGCTAATTCCCTCTCCACGGCTCTTTCTATTACATGTCTTCTGTCATCATTCCTAATACTTTGCCTTTAGACAGTTTATAAATTTTTGTTCTGTAAATTCTCTTAGGGCTTCATTATGCCAAAGGCTGAGTTGCTGTCATTTTCTTCCTCTGCTTATCGTGGTTTCCAAAGAAAATAAAAATAAAACACTCAGGGTTTATTTAGCACCTATTTTGGACCCGTCAGTATTTGAGGCAAGAATAGATGTAGGTCCTTTTTATGCCCATAGGTTTCTCCAATGGTAGTACAATTACTGGTCAAATACTTTGGTTTCGTCTGCATATTGGAAAACAATTATTTTTAAATTATTAAGAAGAAATTCCAGTCTTACTTTCAGTTTCATTAATTTTGATTAAAATCAGCAACATTAGTGGGCTAAATGGGTGAAAGGGGTTAAAAAGTAGAAACTTCCAGTTATGAAATGAATCATAGGGATATAATATATAGCATGTGACTATAGTTAATAATACTATATTGCATATTTGAAAGTTGCTAAGAGTAAATCTTGAAAGTTTTCATCACATGAAACAAATGCTGTAAGCATATATGGTGATGGATGTTAACTAAATAGATGTATTATGGTGATCATTTTGCAATATATATAAATAATAAAGTATTACATTTGAACCTAAAACTAATACAATGATATGTGTCAATAATATCTAAATAAAGTAAGCACCAATACTGTTCTAAAGCTTGAACTTTTCCTTGTATATCCAACTGTATGCTTGACATCATTACTTGGATTCTTACTAGGCAACACAAAGTTAACATGTCCAAAGCTCAAAACTTCATCAATTCATTTATTTCCCAATGGCTCTTATTTCTGCAAATTTTGCCAACATTCATTCAGTTGCTTGGGCCAAAAATCTTGAAGTCATTCTCAATTTTTCTCTTTTCCTCATGTCTTACATCCAAGTCATCTCTACTGGCTTTACTTTCAAAATTTATTATGAATTTAACATCTTATCATCGTTTTTATTATCCTCCTAATGGCACCCCACTCCAGTACTCTTGCCTGGAAAATCCATGGATGGAGGAGGCTGGTAGGCTGCAGTCCATGGGGTCGCTAAGAGTCGGATATGACTGAGCAACTTCACTTTCACGTTTTACTTTCATTCATTGGAGAAGGAAATGGCAACCCACTCCAGTGTTCTTGCCTGGAGAATCCCAGGGACGGGGGAGGCTGGTGGGCTGCTGTCTATGGGGTCGCACAGAGTCGGACACAACTGAAGTGACCTAGCAGCAGCAGCAGCAGTTCATTGTTCATACTATTGCAGTAGCATCCTAATTAGTCTCTGCTTCTACTCTTTTGCTACCTTAACCTAGTGTCCACATGTCGGCTACATTAAAACTGAAATTGGATTCTTACATTTCTGTTCTGAAATACTTTCCCAACACACTCAGAACAAAATGCAAATTTGAAGCAATTTTTATTGGCCTATAATAACCCATATGATCTTAAACCTTTTATTTATTCTCATCTCATTTCCTACTTGCTCACTTAGTTCTACCCACACTGTTGCTGGAATTTGAACCTGCCCAGCATATTAATACTTCAAGGCCTTTGCCTTTAGTCTCTCTGCTTGGGGTGATCTTTGCTCAGATATTTGTAATATTCTCTCCTTTACTTTATCCTCTTATTTGTTCAAATATTGACTCTTTTGAAATAATTTTCCTGACCACCTTACCTATTGTAATACCTTCTATATTCCATAGCCAATTACCTGCTTTAATTTGGTGGGTTTTTTTTTTTTGTCTCTTATTACAGCTTAACATTATAATATGCACTATAATGGTTATTGCCTACCTCCTTCAGTTGAATGTTAGCTGCATAAATGCCATTGTTTACTGCTGAATTTAAAGTGTCCAATACAAGGCATGGCTCATAGATGATATTTTGCAATGTAAACAAAACTAGATACACACAAATATCAAATTGTAGTTTTAAGTTCTTTAAAGGACAGTTGACTGAGTCAAGGAGATGTGGAAGTGTTCTCTGAGGAGAATATCTCTGAGCCTAGATCTAAAGGGAGCAATGAAAATTAACTAGTTTAAGAGAAAAATAGAAGTCTTCTGAGTGGTGTGAGGGCTTACAAAGTGTGAGAATCTGAAGCAAGAAGGCTTTGTTGCTGGTACAGAGAAAGCAGAAGTGGCATGGGCAAAGAAATGTTAAAACATGCAGAGATGGAGAGGTGAGTAGGAGCTTGATCATGCAAGGATTTGTTCTTTATGTTGATCATATGGTTTATTGTTGTTGTTTTTGTTTTTTAATCTTAACAACAAACCTTTTTGGTGTTTTAAGCAGGGTGGTATCATGTCAAATACATGTTTTAAAATGTCTATATAATTATAAGACATGAAAACCTGGCATGCTGCAGTCCATTGAGTCACAAAGAGTTGGACACTTCTGAGCAACTGAACAGTAACATAATTATATTGTGAAGTTTGAAACAGGGAAAAGTGGTGATTAAAATAGTCCAGGAGAGAGATTATCAATAATTTACCATAGGGTAGTTGGTGGAAGTACTGTTTTCCTTAGGTCTGAATAATAAAGGGGTACATTATCTATAGAGAAGTATAGAAGAAAATGTAGCCAATTTTCTTTGACACTTGAAAAATTGGTTACAAAATTTGTAACAAAAATATGGTTACAAAAATGTAACCATAAACCCCTCATGTGCCAGTATTGTGTTGTGCTTAGTCATTCAGTCGTGTCTGACTCTGTGACCCCATGGACTGTTGCCCACCAGGCTCCTCTATCCACAGGGTTCTCCAAGCAAGAATAGTGGAGTGGGTTGCCATTTCCTTCTTCAGGGTATTTTCCTAACCCAAGGATTGAAACCGGGTCTCCTGATTTGCAGGCAGATTCTTTACCATTTGAGTCACCAGGGAAGCCCCTTATGTGCCAGTAATTCTAGAGAATATTGGTGATTGAAATAGTCTGTTCACTTGATATATCATTGGAGATGATAAACAATAGCATGAACTAGAGATTCAGCCATTTATTCATTTAAAAATATTATCAAGTACCATTTATGTGTCAGGTGCTGTGATAAACATGGGAATGCATTCGTGATCAAACCGATAAAACTTTCTGCCCACAAAGAGCCTATATTTTTACAAGGAAGAGATTGATACTATTAATATTGAATACATATTTAGCATCTAAGGTAGTGGTGATTTTTCTTGATATGACCAAGAGGAAATTCTAATTAAGCAATTGTAAGGGCCAGAAGGCAATGGCATCCCACTCCAGTACTCTTGCCTGGAAAATCCCATGGACAGAGGAGCCTGGTAGGCTGTAGACCATGGGGTTGCAAAGAGTCGGAAACGACTGAGTGACTTCACTTTCACTTTTCACTTTCATGCATTGGAGAAGGAAATGGCAACCCACTCCAGTGTTCTTGCCTGGAGAATCCCAGGGACGGGGGAGCCTGGTGGGCTGCCGTCTATGGGGTTGCACAGAGTCGGACACGACTGAAGCGACTTAGCAGCAGCAGCAGCAGCAGGACATATAAAGTATAAAATGCAAGGTATTTTGAAAGTCATCTATTGGCAGATAGCTCTCTAATCATGAGTACACAAAGAAAGAGCTTAGAAAGGGAGTATGAAGTAAGAAACGAACCAGTCCAAATCCTAGCACTGAGATGCCCCTATCNCATATAAAGTATAAAATGCAAGGTATTTTGAAAGTCATCTATTGGCAGATAGCTCTCTAATCATGAGTACACAAAGAAAGAGCTTAGAAAGGGAGTATGAAGTAAGAAACGAACCAGTCCAAATCCTAGCACTGAGATGCCCCTATCTTTAATACCCAGGTAGAGAAAGATGATCCTTTAAAGGAGATAGAAGAAGCAGTTAATTAGACATAAGAGCACACCAAGGATTGATATAGATATTATAAGATGATCAAAGTATCAATAGCTCAAATAAAATTGGTCATAGCACTGATGCTACAAGGATGTGCTACTTGTTAGAAAAATTTGAAATAGCCTTTATTGAATATTTATATTTTCCCATTAAAAAGATGGACAGGACTCTGGGATAGCTATGGCAATGTTCCCAATACAGTAATTTTGTGTCACTGTCTTGGTAAAACATCACTTAAATGACTTTTTTCTTATGAAATGGAGAAGAAGTTTCAAAGGCCTGTGCTTCATGATGTAGTCTCAAATTTTCAACTATGACCTCATTTAGGTGGTAAACCTAGGTGAACCTTCTTCCCTCCTACCTGAACCTTCTGCTCCCAGCCATCTCACCATTTAAGTGTTCCTTCAAAAGTCTGAAAAACTCGTATTTTTAAAATTTGCTTATAGCATTTGCTTTTTCTGGAATGTCTTCCTCATCCAATCAATGATAGACCGGTTCTTGTCATTTCTCTTCTAGAAAGTCTTCCTATTTTTACTCTGTGATTCATGAGAATAATTTATTAATACTCTACCATGATCAAGGATGGAGAGAGCTTATTATGTCTTTGTGTTCTCTACAACATCTAGCTCACGTCTCTATTTGTTAAATATTAAATGATTATTGAATGGCTATTATGAGTCAAGCACTGGAAAGTGCCAAACAAACTGCTGGTTGAACAGCTATAGTTGCTTTCCTTTTAGGTGCTAGAATGAAACTATTTGACAGAGCGTACTCAGGGTAGAGTGCAAAGAAAGAAATAGTACCTAAGCATCTATGGCTAATTTCATGCTTTTTTGTTTGTTTGTTTCTTACATGGCTCACAATAGTTTCTATAGTATCACTGTTTAAAAGAAAAGAACAAGTCCTTCTTTCCTTTGAAAATGATGAAACCTTAATATTTAAAAGCCGTTCTGTGCAAGCTGTTGGTATGAAATATCGCAACATAACGTCTGATAGTTCAATTTAAATATTAATGAAAACTTTAAGCTTTATCTGGAATAGTTAATTTGGAATTTCAATTCTGATTCACCATCTTTGTAGGGGGAAAAAAAAAAAGGAGAGAGAAAAAAGGGGGAGCTTATATGTTCTAAAGGATTTGTGAATAAGATTCCCCAGCAGACTCACTGTTTGCAGACAAAGCAGCACAGATGTTACCTGTCTGTCACAGGGGATGCCAGCCTGTAATGAGGCTCACTTGACTTGGTGTGCCTGTGTGTGTGTGTGAGTGTGTGTGCGTGCATGAACATGACAAAGCTAACTCACTGCAAAGCCCAAATAGTAAGTACCTTCAATCTGCCATATACATACCATGTTCTGTAGGAGAATATTGGGGGCAGGGAGAACAAGAAAATAAGGCTGAAATCCAGTTTAAAATGGAACAGAACAAATATGCATTTAAGATTACCCGGAATCTGTGAATCTATTTTTTGATTGATAAATGACATCAAACTTTAATTGCATGACATAAAATAGTAAATGTTCATGATTTTATGTAATATATAGGAGCATTCTTAGGTTAAATGGCCAGCCGGAAAATGTGTTTCTGTGTCCCTCTGGATTCAGGGCATAGGAAAGCCTGCTGCTTTTCAATCTTTTTGTGAATGCCCCCAAGAAAGTATTCTTGAATTTAGCTCATTGTGTTGTATGAATAGTGATTGATCTTGTCAGGAGAAAGCCAACCACACTTAGCTCCTTGCAAGGCCAACAGCTAAGGCCAATATCTTAGTCAAGTTCTCTTTGCCACTGCTTCAGCTGTCAAAGTCACTGGTGCAATGCAGCATTCAAGGTAATTTCCATTTAGTGGTGAAAGCTGTTTTGTTCAATTTCTTGGCTTTTTTGTCTTTTTACTTGCCCCCTATCCATCTAATACCATTCCCGTGTCATTGGCACACTTACATTTGCCTCACCTCGCTGATTTCTCCCCACCTGCGTGACATGCCTAGAGCCCCAGTACTGCTGATGCATTATCCATCCAGGGCTTTGTTGCGTGGTGACGTTCCACAGCAGAGCTCAGCCCACGGGCATCTGCCAATGTGTAGGAACTCTCCTCTCCAGCAATTATTCAGTTTGATTACACACGATGATAAGCTATTAAGAGGCACTCATGCACAGCCCTTTATTTACCAACAGTTGGAATCTCCCTGTTTGCTTCCACTGTGTAGGAAACGAATTGTGGAAGTAAACAAAAGGGAAGGGCAGTCACCTGTGCTGGGAACAGCACTGCAAGGTAGTCATTTAAGTCTCCCAAAGAGAAATGATGTCAACATACCTGTTGGATCCATTTCCCAAACTAACAAACACCTGTAAGTAGAGTACCTGGCAAAGAAAGATGTCTAGTGATCATGACCACACAATCTAGTTTTTACAACTCCTGTTTCTGTTTTTTTAATCATTTATATATACGTTCTCTTAGGCCATCAACAAAAGGCAAATTAGGGTTTCAAAGAAAGCCTAGACAAAGGAAGTTCTTTATAACAACTATATAACAACAGCTGTCCAAAATTTTATTTCCATTTATAATTTGTAGATAGTTGCTTTATTAATTAGGTTACAAGTGTATTTTCTGTATAATTATTCACAGCAAATAGCCTTGCATAGAAATTCTTATGTTAACATTCTCTAACTCTTAAAAAAGTGCATAATAGAAGACGTGTGTTGAGTGCATATAAGTTCCAGTTGTTTGTGAGTCTTTTTAGACTGTTAGATCTAAACAAAAAGTTGTAAACAGAATAGAGTCTTTCATTCTGGAAAATATCTGTAATAAGACATCTTTAATTCTTTAATTCTCATTAATTCATCTTTAATTCTCTCAAAATCACCTTAAATAGTCACATGCCTCCATTCTGGAGAAACTCCATGTTGCCCCTGATGTCCTTTTATCTCTTTTCCACAATCCCATTGACCCTATGCCCAACACAGGCATTTTGGAGTCTAGAGGAAGAAAGAGGAAATGTGTTTATCAGGTAGTGTTGGAAAGTAAATGGCTTTCCTTTGAGAGTTTCCTTCCTTCTTTTCACTGCATTGAATTTAGAGCCCATCCTTCTCTACTTTTATCCCCACTTGTTAATGCACCACGTCCTCCCAGGGCAACATCAATAAAGAGACCCCAAGATCCTGTTTTGCGTTTGTTTACACTCAGCCACAACTGGGAATATGATTTCTAGCAGTATGCAACGAAATCTTGCTTTTGCAGGGGGAAAAGAAGAAGATGAAAACTGCAGTTCCCTGTGGAGTTCTCAGCAATGAGAATGGACTGTGCCCTTGTGAATATACTACAGCCATTTTCTTATTTATAGACTATTCTCTTATGTCCACATGGGTGGTTGCTTCAATAGTATGCACATTCCATGCATTATATGTAATGATAATTGTAGGGATGACATTATTAATATATTTTCATACACACCCACATTTGCATATAGGTACTAAGCTGACATGTCTATTTTCTTTTATGCATATGTTTTCCAGTGGTTCATCTCTGAAAGTCAGCAAGTGAGATTTAGATATAAATACAACTAACACCTAGAAGCCCAGGTAGAATTCTGGAAAAATTTTCTAAACACACTGTCTTCCTTCAGACCATCAAATCATAACTGTTTATGAATGGCTATAGAAAGATAAGAAATCTTGTTAGTATGTACAGGATGTCTGATGTGTCTTTATGATGTTTTTGTACTGAATTACCTACCTCCACAAACAAGAATCCAAAATATCTAAATATTTTTTTTTCAGAGGATCATAGTTGAATTGTGATTATTTTGGCAATGCGGACAATGAGCTTAGAAAATCATTTCTGGAAACCTATAAAACATTAAAATATGGGTATTGCAAGATTTAATATTTGGACATCTTTTTGGAAATTTAAGAAATACCAAAAAGTTATTCTTATGTTTCCAATTTCTATGATGATAAAATTGTTACCACTTATTTTCTGATGCTAAACCAAGATAAAAAAAATATTCTATTGTCCAGATTCTCCACTTTCCCAATCTGCTTGTACTGTCACATGTTCATAAGTATTATTCACAGAGGCTGGAATTTCTGATCTGTAAATGTTTTATTTTTCATCAAAAATAAATTTATTTTAAAATGCTTTTAAAATGACTCAGGAAAAATATAGAATGAAATTCTTTAAAATGAAATTGACAGCTTTGTTTAAAAACTTTAATAAAAAATTGTAAGTTCACAAGTCTTAAATAAAAATCACAGAAACAAGTCAATCAAGACACTCTTCAAATATTTTTTTTAATGCCAATATTCAGAGATATAAATCTACATTTATAAACATAAAACAGTACTTTTTCATTGAGTTTCTTATGAGAATTCCAATTTATTCAGTTTCAGAACCAGAAAATATTCTTCTAAGTTTTATTTGAAGCAGAAATTTCCCTTGATGGTGGCATTTTATAAAAACCAACTATCATCCATCAGTCTAATAGGACATTGACTCATAGTTTCTGAGTCCTAGAATAGACAATCTTTCCAAATTCCAAGAGTTCATAATACACTGGATATCAAGTTGTTTAACTTTTGGGGCTATTATAGTTTTTCAAGATACGTAATCAGAGGGAATATTCTCTTATGATTTTGTGTATGGATCACTCCAACAGTGCTACTGTAAAGCAGCTAAAACTGGAGGAAGACATAATTTCTACAATGTCAAAAAGCTATTGGCATTGCCCATTGGTATTAGCCTCTTTATTACAATGACTGCTCTATTAATATCCTTCTATAGTGGACACATTTAGTACTGTGAATAGGATAATTATCACTTATAAAAAATGCAGAAGAAAATTTGGAAATGGTTCCCTACAAATTATCCTTTGGTATTTTCTGTTATGGACTTCCCTGGTGGTTCAGGCAGTAGAGAATCTGCCAGTAATGCAAGAAACCTGGGTTCGATCTCTGGGTTGGGAAGATCTGGAGAAGGGACACAGCAACCTACTCCAGTATTCTTGCCTGGAAAATCTCNGAAAATTGCTTCAGTATTTCTGAAAATGTTCATATCCTTTGACCCAAAATTACTACTTCTAGGAATTTATCCTGAGGGGGAAAAATTAGAGGTGATTTTAAAATGAGCATTCTACAATACTATTAATTATATTTAGAAACTGATTTTTGCCTAAAAATGTTCAAATATAGGAATACAGTTAAATAAATTAGAATATCTCTTGGGAACATGAAATTCTCATTAAACCCAAGGTATTAAAAGAATATCTATGACATAAAAATGTAATGCTACTTAATAAATTAGACAGGTTAAAAACATACTGATAGTATAGAAAAATACACTAAAATATTAATGCTGCTTATCAGTGCATGAGTAATATTCTGGGTGATTATTTTCTTTTGTCCTTTTCAGGTCAGTCTTTTTACATGGAATATCTATCCTCCTGTAGTACATAATACTTTTCAAAAAATAAATAATCATAAAATAATCTGTGGCAAGATGTTGATATAAAGATTTCTACATGGTAAAGAATCTGCATGCCAATGCAGGAGATTCAAGAGAAATGGTTCAATCTCTGGGTTGGGAAGANCCTCCTGTAGTACATAATACTTCTCAAAAAATAAATAATCATAAAATAATCTGTGGCAAGATGTTGATATAAAGATTTCTACATGGTAAAGAATCTGCATGCCAATGCAGGAGATTCAAGAGAAATGGTTCAATCTCTGGGTTGGGAAGATCCCCTGGAACAGGAAATTGTAACCCACTGCAGTATCCTTGTCTGGAAAGTTCCATGGACTGAGGAGCCTGACAGGCTACAATCCATATGGTCTTAAAGAGTCAGACATGAATGAGTGACTGAGCACACACACACACATTTTGGAAGACCAAGGTCTGAGAATGTGGAGATGAGATACAGGGAGGGAGGTGGCATACATGCAGCTATATTCCTTAGATGAGGATTGGAATGCAAAGAACAGACAGGTGAAAGAAACATGACCAGGATTTTATATTTGGTTGGAAATAAAGTATGGAAAAATATTGTCACAATTACAAGCCTACAAATTGGAATGAAAATCTGTACTTTCAATGATGCAATCAATGATGATTTTGATACTGAATTATTAGATTTTACAACTATGATAAGTACCCAAAATATGAGGATGCAAAAAAGAAGCAGCTGAAAATACACGTTTAAGGATCAAGTAGTATTTTAAGCTGTTAGAGATCATTAATTAGAAAATGAAAAGAGAGCAGAAAGAACAGAGGCCCTGAGCTTTGGAAAACAATTAAAATCCAGAAATGGAGGAAGATAAGCTAGCAAATAACCTAGAGAAAAATAGTCAATGAATGGGAGGTTGGAGAAAGAAGCAATCCACCATGTCCTTGAACTACAAAAAATAAGAGAATGTTTCAATGTGACAGCTGTTACTGTTGTCAAATAATGTAATGTTCAAAAAAAATACACGTGAAAATAGAACATTAATAAAGGGATAAGCATCACATTGATACATGTGAATCCTATGACTTAAAGTTGGATTAGAAATTGGTATTTAGAAATTTGATACAGCATGAAGAAGCTATGAATATTTGAAAATTGTCTTTTGCTACATACCCTTAGTCCATGTGCACAAAGGCTTCCAGGACGAACTGCATAATGCTTCCTCTATTAAGTTTTATTTCAAGCAAATAACTTAGATATAATCAAGAGTTTCAAAAAGTAAACTATTTGGGGAAATACTGAGATATGCAAAGTTAAGGAGATTTCTTTAAAGAAAGTCCATGCAACTTTCACTGTTTTGAAATGCAATGTGGATTTCCAAAGAGAGGCTTTAGAACAAAATTATTTCTGAAATTAATGGAGGATAGAACTTATTTTCAGGAAGCACCTCTTAACAAGTGTTTCATGGACTTGATAGTGGGAAATGATGACAGATTACTATAGCAAGGGGGTAGCCCCATTATAACCCCAAGAATACCCTGTTCTACAACTTCACTTTTGAAGCTTCAAGTTCAGAGCAACAGAGATGTTAATTTACTGCGCATCCATGTGATATCCTTCTCTTCACTCTTCACAACTTTTATTTGGAACTAACTAACAAAATATTCTTCAAGAGGTAACTGCAGCTGATATAGGGCCATATGGATACTATTTTTAAAAAACAAAAATACATAACTTGCTCTTTGACTATATTTAGCATCTCAATATTTTCCTTTAAAAAGAGCTATCATTTGGCTAAATATTTTTGCAATAACTTGAGGAAAATTAATTTCAAGACTAAATTATTAACCTCATATTAAATATTCTCTTTCTAGTTATCCCACAAATATGAACTATTTCTCAATAATATACCTGAATTGGATGAACTTTCTCCTCTCTGTCCACTTACTGACTTTGGTTCCCTAAGCATAATTTCATCAAAAATACTTCTAGAACTTGTAGAATGAAAACTCTCATAGTGCCCTATGCCTACTGCTATCAAAACATTTGCTACTGTACATGATAGTTGTCTGCTCTCTGGTCTTTAACTGAATGTGCTTTGAACCATTAAATACATAGTGTCTAGGATCTAGTCACTGCTTAATAATTGTTGAATAAATGAGTGAATTAGTGAATAGATCTTTTATGCATTTTGAATTTTAAAGTTTCATGCGAAGTGGCTAAAAATGTTCTAGAAAGACGAAATAATTCAGAATACTGTAATTCCTGAATCGTTTCCTCTGGAATTTTCTTTAACTGGTAAGTGTTCCAGAATTCAAGAAATTTTATTTAAAGGTTTAATTTACATTATGAATCAAGAGATTTCTCCCAATACTTCATCCCCCTTCATCCTTCTTTTTCCTGTTTTCTTTCCCTTTATCCCTTAAAATGAACAGATGGGCTGTTCCAAAGTTTTTGCAAATCTACTTGCTGAACATTCTTACAGACTAAGCAACAACTGAAAATGAAATCCAACAGTTGTTTTACTGCTCTCTCATCAACCAGAGCAATAAAATGATTCCACAGGAGCATTTCTGCCACTAGAAATTGTGTTAGTATTGTTTTCCATTTTCTTTTACTTTCATAAATGATAATGGATGATTTCTTCTTGTGTTTCTCTTTCCTCTTTCTTGTCTTCTACATATGCCAATGATTTTAAGCTCTGTTAGCTTCAGAAACGTTCTCTAAAAATATCTTTTGTATATTTCTCTGACAGAAAAGTAAAACTCCGCTGGGTGGCACCTGGGGAAATGTAAATACTAGAGGGTGAACTCGCCCACCTTTTTGTTTTATGCCTCTTCAGTGGCCTCTGTGATGTATTTATGGAACAACATTGCAGAACTACTGGGCTGAAAGTCTTCAGGACGGAAAGAATGGAGGACCCTGTAGTTGACATTTTAAAGTCTCCTCTTGTATAGCAGGAGTTGTGGGACCCCATTCAGTTCAGTTCAGTTCATTTCAGTCACTCAGTCGTGTCCAACTCTTTGCGACCCCATGAATTGCAGCATGCCAGGCATCCCTGTCCATTACCAACTTCCGGAGTTCACTCAGACTCGCGTCCATCGAGTCAGTGATGCCATCCAGCCATCTCATCCTCTGTCGTCCCCTTCTCCTCCTGCCCCCAATCCCTCCCAGCATCAGAGACTTTTCCAGTGAGTCAACTCTTCACATGAGGTTGCCAGAGTACTGGAGTTTCAGCTTTAGCATCATTCCTTCCAAAGAACACCCAGGACTGATCTCCTTTAGAATGGACTGGCTGGATCTCCTTGCAGTCCAAGGGACTCTCAAGAGTCTTCTCCAACACCACAGTTCAAAAGCATCAATTCTTTAGCACTCAGCTTTCTTCACAGTCCAACTCTCACATCCATGCATGACCACTGGAAAAACCATAGCCTTGACTAGACAGACCTTTGTTGGCAAAATAATGTCTCTGCTTTTGAATATGCTATCTAGGTTGGTCATAAATTTCCTTTCAAGGAGTAAGTGTTTTTTAATTTCATGGCTTTAATCACCATCTGCAGTGATTTTGGAGCTCCCCCCAAAATAAAGTCAGACGCTGTTTCTACTGTTTCCCCATCTATTTCCCATGAAGTGATGGGACCGGATGCCATGATCTTCGTTTTCTGAATGTGGAGCTTTAAGCCAGCTTTTTCACTCTCCACTTTCACTTTCATCAAGAGGCTTTTTAGTTCCTCTTCACTTTCTGCCATAAGGGTGTTGTCATCTGCATATCTGAGGTTATTGATATTTCTCCCGGCATGTGATTATGGCTAATTCTTCAATCGTAATAATCAGGTGATACAACTTTTAAAGTCACTCAATAAAAACAGAATTACACACATAAGGTGTGTTTGTTTTCTGAAAATAAATACATATTTTTTTAGAAGAGGAAGTAATAAAGGTCTAGATGATCTAGATCATTAATACAAATGAGACATAAATAAACCTCTACTCTAATAATCTGAAACTTTCCCAGAACAATAACCACAAATTGCCAACTTCTGATAGCTGTTTAATAGTTGATTTAAAAATGTGGTAGGACTCCATCTAGTTCACATTATGCAGGTGTCCACATTAAAAAGAAATCATAATTGGCACTAATTAAGACCACTGTTGGCAGTTTCAGCAAAAAGGCCAGACACTGAGTGGGCAGGAAGATCCGCCTGGCCTCTCAGCCCCAGACTTGCCAGCAGGTCACTGCTGAATTGCATTAAACAGCTAAGTTATTCTTGCCCTTCTAATTCTCTGGAAAGAGAAACTCAATTTGCTATTATTAACAAAATAAGCAATTCCAGTACATTTATTACTATACATTTATTTCATATATTGAAAGTTTCAGGCTAAGGATTATTGTTAGAAATAAAAATGGGTGCAAACATTATGCTTACTATTTGTTCCATGTGAGAAGGCAATGTAGCTGATCACTGACACAAGGTCTGCACAGATATTGTCCCAACAACAGGCAGGAGAGGTAATTCATACCAAGTGTGTGATGGACTGGTATCAACTGATTACCATGAAACTTTCTTTTAGGATTTGATGCAAATATCTTTCACATGGTCTTTGTATTTCAGTGTAATGTGTGAGTAATATTCCCCACCAGATCAAAATGTGATTTTATCTTGTTTGCACATGCAAATGAAGTTGGCAATTAAATTTATTATCTTGGAATTCCCATCCCGAAAAGTGTTTTTATATTTTCCATGATGATAAAATTGTAAGCAAGAGTCTCCTCTTTGAGGGAAGAGAGTGAAGAGTGTGTCTGTGTAGGTCAATCAGCGTGAAAAAGGTGATTGGGGTTGGTTTTCAGCAAGTGTAGTTACAAATTATTCAGTCTTACAAACCCACAGTCGGTTTTGCATTCAGATGGAGGCCTGGGCTGAGGATAGGAGGAAAAGAAAGCCCTGAAGTGGGGTACCTAATCATACGAAGGTTTGCAATTTTGTTAGGAATAATAGAGAAGCAATATTGAGAGAGCTGTGGGGTTAATGAACACGGATGTGGCTTTCATGTGCAAATTTCTTTTGATTAGATGAAACAACAATTCCCAGAGTTGGGACGGGTGTCCACACACCCAGGCCTGCATCTGCATGTAAATGGCTTCATTAGAGGCCAGATCTGTGTGCACTGATGAACTGTACAAGGCGCTCAAAAGAGTCTCCACTTCATGGTCTGCTTTCTTGCTGTGTCTGTTTCCTGTTCAGAAAATAAGTGGTATATTCCTTTCTTCCAAGCTGTTAAAAAAAAATAGTTTGAGAACACAAAGGAGTGAGGGCAGCTGACCATTAACATATTTGTACTCTTTTTTCTTATTCTTACAGACTGTGGATTGGAAACATATCCTTTCATATTTCTAAGTAAATTAAACTTCCTCGAATTTACCTGGCAATTATCAAGGTTAATATGTTTGTAGTTTGCCATTTATTCAGTGCTGACAGGAGAATGGGTCTTGTGTCGGACAAGGATATTACTGAATATACAGAAAGAACTTGCCTGTCTGCTCATCCTACATAGGTTGAGCCAGACTGCTAAAATTCCCTGTGTTTTCACCTTATTATTCAGGACTTATTGCTAAGAAGAAGTCTCCTTTGTGAGAGAAAAGGACGCAAGATGTTCTCAATATTTGATTAATGAAATCCTGAAGCATCATTAGTTTGGAATATTTCTAGGGAATTTTCATCAATAGTCAGTTATTAGTTGAACCAATTTGCTCTCAGCTATAATCCATTTATTTTAGATAGAGGTCATAGGTATCTGGTTTTAAGCTAACTTTGTGAATTATGAATTTATAAGGACTGATGCTATGTAATAGTGCTTCCCCGATAGCTCATTGATAAAGAATCTGCCTGCAATGCAGGACACCCCAGTTCAATTCCTGGGTTGGGAAGATCCCCTGGAGAAGGGAAAGGCTACCCACTCCAGTATTCTGGCCTAGAGAATTCCATGGACTGTATAGTCCATGGGGTCACAAAGAGTTAGAAAAGACTGAGTGATTTTCACTTTCACTTTCACTTTGGGAGGATCTCCTGGAGAAGGGAATTTCAGTATTATTTTTGCCTGGAGGAATTATATGAATAGAGGAGCCTGACAGTCTACAGTCCAGGGGTCTCAAAGAGGTGGACACGACTGAAATAGTTGCCATGTTTTTCTATTGAAATAATTTTAGGGTACCAATTTTAATAACTTTATTGCAGTTTAATTTAAAAACAATAAAGTATATGTATTTTAAGTGCAGTGAAGAATGTTACCAAATCTGTACACGATAAATAAGATACAGAACTTCCTATAATCCCAGCAGATTTCCTTGTGCCCTTTCCTACTCAACCTTCCCTCCTCCTCCAGCCTTTCATGAACATTGATCTGCTTCTGATCAATACATTAGGTTTGTCTTTCTTGAAGTTTTAAATGAATGACATTGCATGTATGATGTGATGAATTTAGATGTATATATTCAGATGAAAAATCTGAATTTTTTTGTCAGCATAATGTTTTAAATATTCTTCCACATCACTTCTTGCTTTTTATTGCTGAGTAATATTCATATGGAGAAACCACAATTTTTTTTATTCATTTAACTGTTGCTTTTCTTTTGGGCTGCTTTTAGTTTCTGGCTGTAATAAATACAGTTGCAATAAACATGTGTCTACAAAGCTTTGTTTGGACTTTCACTTCTTTTGAAGGTGTAACTGCTGGTTCATATGGTAAGATTATGCTAAACTTATTAGAAATTTCCGATCTGTTTGCTAATGTAGATGTACCATTTTGCATTCTCATTAACAATGTTTAAGAGTTCCATTGTTCTGTATCCTAGCCAATATATGATATTAACAACCTTTTTAATTTTAGCTCTTCTAATGGTTGTGAAGTGGTATTTCAAAGTAATTTAAATTTTCCTGAGGATTAATGATGTTGGGCATCTTATCCTGTCGAGATTGGCCATTAGTATACATCTTCTTTTGGGCTTCCCTGGTGACTCAGATGGTAAAGAATCTGGCTGCAGTGCAGGAGACCAGGGTTTGGTCCCTGGTTGGGAAGATTCTCTGGAGGAAGGCATGGCAACCCACTCCAGTGTTTAAGCCTGGAGAATCCCCATGGACAGAGGAGCCTGGGAGGCTACAGTCCATGGGGTTGCAGAGTTGGACACGACTGAGTGACTAAGAACACATAGCTTCTTTTGCGAAATTTTGTTTCTATTTTTACTATTTTCCCCACTTTAAATATTTTTGTATTTTTCTTATTGACACATGTGAGTTCTTTAAATATTCTAGAGACAAGCTGGTTTTTCAATAAATAAATATTTTTTCTAGTTACTTTTATGTCTTTTAAGTTTCCTAATTGTGTTTTGAAGAGATTTTTAAAAAAATTCACAGAGCTTAAGTTATTAACTCTTTCGTTTATGTCATTGCTTTTAGTGAACTCTTTAATAACTGTTTGTTTTTCCCAAGATTACAACAGTTTTCTTCCAGAAATTTTAAAGTTTTAACTTTTATGTTTAGTTCTAGATCCATTCCTTTTTGTGTGTAACGTAAGATTTGAGTGTATTTTTCCTAGAGTGATATTTAGTTATTCTGTCACTACTTTTTTTTTTTTAATGCTATATTTGCACTATTGAGTTGATTTAGCAGCCTCAAAAATCAAGTAAATATGTATTTGTTCATTTATTTCTTGACTCTTTTTTCTGTTCCATTGATCTATATCACTGTCTTTAAATCAATATCATACTGTCTTGATTATTGAAGATTTAGAGTAAATCTTGAAATCAAGGAGTATACTTTTTTACTTTTGTTCTTTATAAAAATTTTAAACTACTCTAGATTCTTCAAATTTTCTTGAAGATTTTAGAATCACCTTATTAATTTTTACCCAAAGAAACCTGCTCAAATTTTGACTGTAATTGTGTAGAATCTAGAGTTCACTTTTAGCATAATTAATGTTTGACCATACCAAATATTCTGATTTAGCAACATGGTGTATGTCTTGTTTAGATCTTAAATTTTTCTCACAGTCTTTTATAGTTTTAGTGTGCAGTTGCTAGAAAAACTTTGCTCATTTACCATTAATATTTTTTGGTTTAGGATGCTGTTGTAAATGTTATTTAAAAATTTTTGATTTCTTTCTTTAGGATGTAGAAAGGCAACCATTTTTTATATATTAGTCTACCATTCTGAAAACTAACTAAACTCATTTATTAGTTCTTTTATTTAAAGTTTTCTATGTATTTTAATCTATTGTATAATTTTTGAAAGATTATCCTAAACCAGATGCTGTGCTAAGTAAGGAACAAACATTACTTCATTCAATATTTAGAATAATTCTTGAGATACATTCTATTATTTTTTAACAGTTTTATTGAGGTATAATTGGTGTACAAATGACTATATATATTTAATGTGTACAATTTGATGAGTTTGGACATATGCAAGCACTTGTGATACCATCTGAAAAATCAAGGTAATAAACATACCTAATACTTCTCAGCATTTCCTTTTATCTCATTTTTAAAACAAATGTTGAAATGTAGAATGTTGTATTGTTAACTCTATTTATTATTATTAAGTTGCTTCAGTCGTGTCCGACTCTTTGCGATCCCACGGACTGTAGCCCACCGGGCTCCTTTGTTCATGAGATTCTCCAGGCAAGAATACTGGAGTGGGTTGCCATTTCCTCCTTTAGGGGATATTCCCAACCCAGGGTTCAAATCTGTGTCTCTAATGTCACTGCATTGCCAGGCAGGTCCTTTACCACTAAGCGCCACCTGGGAAGACATTGTTAACCCTAGAAAATACTAGGTGGTACAGCAGGTGTCTAGAAATGATTTCTCTGGCACAGTTGAAACTTCATTGAATAACACTTTCCTTTTCTCTCATCCCCCAGCCCCTGGCACCACTATTATTTTCTCTGCTTCTGTGACTTTAACTGTTTTAAATACCTCATATAGATAGAATCGTGCAATATTTACCTTCTGTGACTGGTTTAGTTCCCTTAGTTTAAGAACTGTTAATGAGGTTTGTATAGAAATTGGAACCTTTGTACACTTTTGGGGGGAGTGTGAAATGGTGCAGCAACTATAGAAGCAGTATGAAGTTTCTTTAAAAAAATTAAAACTAGAACTACCATATGTTCCAGCAATCCCACGCTGGATATATNAAATGATTTAAAAAGAAAAAGCAAATATAAAATTTAGGAAAATGAAATTCCTGTCTCCTGGATTAGGACTAGGGAGGCACAGTGGCAGAATCAGAAAGATTATGCTCTTTGATTTTCAAAAGCCCATGTTTTTATGGGTTTAATTATTCAGAAGGGAAAAAAAAATAATGGTGTATGAGAAAATCAAACTATATTGATAAAAGCTAGTTTTTTGTAAGGGGAAGGTTTACTTTCCATTGGAGGTAGATTTGGGCACAACTGGGAGTTTCTCTGTATTTTGGCCTTGGGCAGCTGAGCAGCAGTTTAGCTGTTGGTAACACACACACACACACACACACACACACACACACACAACACATGCACAGTATACCTATCTCAAAAACAAACAAATGAACAAAAAACAAACCTCTTAAAAAGAACCTGTATTTCTCTATCTTTTATCTTTCTTGGCACCTTTCCTCTCTCCTGTTTTTCCTTTCTCCCTCCCACAATCCCTTAGTCTCTCCTTCCCTTCCCTTTCTCCCTTGCTTCCTTCTTCCATCCATCCCTCCATTCCCTTCCCTTCCTTACTTGCCATCCTTCCTCGTGTTTTCATTTTCAGCTTAGAAACTATCTTTCTAGACTGAAAAACCTTCACTACTGTTCCATGTTCACCTCAATTCATTAGTTTCAGACCATCTGCTGCCCTCTTGTGGCCATGCAATCCACCTACCTATGCCCCAGCTCTGAGCACGAAATAGGTTTTTGCCCATCGAAGGAAAGGATTTTATCAGTCAGAAGAAATTGACATCTCAAACTATAACTAACTCCTTATTTTTCTGCCCTGTTTTACACTATTGCCTTTTAATGCAATTTGGCTCTGAAACATGTAAAAATTGTATGTCAGTGGTCATTTTAAAGACAACATACTGTAAATACTTCATGAAGTGATTTGTCTTCTGAGGAAGTTTGCACTTAATGCCTTTCACCTTCTCATGCCCTGTCTTGGATAAGTCATTTTATATTAACAGATAATATCCAAATATAGAAATAAAAATCACTTACTGTATAGTAAAATATACGAAGTTGTAAAAATATTCAAGAAGACCTACAGGTAAATTCCTGATCAAAGTGATTTGGTTAAATCATATCTTTATATAATACTTATAATAATTATAGCAAGAAGAAATCATTTCAGATAGAATTATTAATTATGTCTTTTTAATAGGTTTTTGAAATTTGGTTTTCTAAGAGATTCTTAATTTCAATATCAAGTAATACATGAACCAATACATTCATCTCTGAAGTCATTACACTTCATTTTATATCCTTCTCTTTTATATCAAGATTCCAGTGTACTTTAGGGTCAAAAGAATAAAGCCAATGCCAAAGCATGGATAAAGAATTCTTTTATTAAATTTGACGTGCATGTCCCTGATATTCCTCATTGCACTGTCTTTTATTTTCAACTTCTCATTACCATTTTAAATTAGGAACAGAGATATTTAACTTATTCAATATAACGATTTAATGAAAACTAAAGAGCTAATTCAGAGTAGCACCATATACTCAGCCACTCTGAATGCTCAGCAAAACTGACAATTCCAGTTAAGGAGAACATTTTTTTCCTTTATTTGGACTGTTGTTTAAAGACTGTATTAGGTAATTCAAATGTTGCTATTAAAATGATTCCTAATTAAAGTATTCAAGAAGATGGGTAAAGGAAACAGATAGAACATAAAAATCTGGTGCTACTGCAGTGCCCTGTGTGAGACACTGTCACTCTGACACACCTAAGGGTCACAGCAATGTTGTACTTATGTGCGTGCGTGCTGCTCCACTTTCGTCATGTCTGATTCTTGGTGACCCTATAGATTGTAGCCCACCAGGCTCCTCTGTCCATGGGATTCTCTAGGCAAGAATACTGGAATGGATTGCCACGCCCTTCTCCAGGGGATCTTCCCGACCCAGGGACTGAACCCACATCTGCTATATCTCCTGCATTGCAGGCAGATTCTTTACCCATTGAGCCACCTGGGAAGCCCAGTGTTGTGTTTAAAGACCAGCAAACAAAGAACAAAAAATCTTTTTTGATAATACTATTATATATGATATTTAAAAAATCAATGTCTTTGTGGGAAAAATCAGAAGCATTGCAATTCCTAATATTCATTATATGGTTTAGTATTGCTCATAGTTTGACCATGTGTTGGGTGCATTCTCTCTACAAAAGTTAGGGTTTCTGAAGATCTTAAACTAGCTCTTAGCATTATCATGCCATATGATTAAACTGATTTTTGGAGAAACAGAAGTATAATGACTAAATGAGCAAAATATGGGCTATTGCAAATATTTCTAAGATAATGGCTTTGATGCTTACTTAAGCATGGATTACCAGTTATTAATCACTGCATAGAATTCTTTACCAAAAATACATGCTCCAGTCTCTATAAACCTATGATTGTCTCTGAAATGGGAAAGATAACTGTGATAATGTGTGTGTGTGTGTGTGTGTGTGTGTGTGTGTGTGTGTGTGTGTAAATGTAAAGATTTCTCTCCTTCAGAACTGAGTGAAAAGGGAAGACATTTTTCATCTGGATTGTATTTGACTATTCACTTACATTTTAAACTCTCCTATGACTTCTCCTCTTTACCATCAGAACATAGTCTAATCCAGAGAACAGAGCCAAAGGGAACTGCCTTAGGTTATCTTAAAGAAATGAGTAACTTTCTTAATTACACAAGTAAATACAGAGCGTTCCTCTTTACTAATGTGTTCAGCCTAACCTTAAGTATGCAAAAAGTACATTTTTCCCATCTGAAAGACAGTTAATTTGTGCACAGCACACAAAATCTGCTCCAATTGTTTAACAAAATAAGCATGAGATAGCTATTTATTTCTGAAAAATCATATTAGCTTCTGATTTTAGCAATCAGCTTCTCTAACAGAAACTAAATCCATCCCTAACCTAAAAGAAAATATTTGCTTTGCAAAGTATTGTCTTGAAGAAACAAGCAAACAAACAAAAAGACACCAAACCAGAAAAACTCTGGCCTGCAAACTCCGTTTTCCCCTCAGTAGGCACCCCTGGTTCAAATGTGCACTTGATACCAGAGTCAAGCTAGATTGTAGATTATAATTCACAACCCACACTCTGCACTGAATCAGTCTCCATGCTTCTTATGTGACTTCCCAAGGATTTGGGTTTATAAAATGAGCTGTAACAATTTTTCCTCCACTACAAAGGAAAGATGTTATTTCTCATTGCCTTTCCTCAGGGTTTCATGGGACAAGAAAATAAGCAATTAAAAGCAACCACACGTGTAAAGCAGCATGTTACATGACTTGTCTCAAAGGTTAAGCGAGAAACTAAATCATTGAAAGTTGGAGTGTGCTTGCGTTATAAAATTAGAACTTCAAAACACGCTGTGTTGCTCAGTTTTCAAATCCAGAAAATAAGCAGGGCATTTGGCTTTCATTGCAAATTTAATGTGATTATTTGAAAATAAAAGTTTAAATTCTAAATCACATGAAGTCCTTCAAATGCAAATATTTCATAATTGCCGTATTGTCGAGCACTTCATAGGGCAAATTAGAAAGACAATGTATTGAAGTCAATATTTTAAAACAGCAATTAAGTTGGATGAATTAGAAATATATACCAGTAAAAATCTCATTTGTTATTCAGTGTTCACTGGAGATTAGTTATTATTAGATTTTTATTAAGCATGTATTCATTGAGCAGTAGTGTTAGTTTTTATCTTCAGCTGATGCTATTTCCTATGAACAAACCATGCTTTGTTATCTGAAAGATATTTAGGAAAATAAAGATAAAATCACTTCCCTGTGCCCTCTCCTGCTTCTTTCCTCTCTCCTTCCGTTTCTTTCTTACTCCTTCCCTCTGTTTCCATCTTGTCCTCCTTCTTCCCCTCATCTTATCTCTGTCCCTTTCTTTTCCTTTCCTTTCTCTGTCCCATGAAATGCCCATGTGTACAGGCATGATGGATGTCTCATCTGGTGAATAAACTGGCAGTGTTGATCTACAGCTCTATGCAGAACACATCTTTCTTCTAAAGCTGCAAGGCACACATTTAAACTCAAATCTCAGAGATTGCAACACCTAGATTGCAGTACAAATTGGTATGACCAACCAGACCCAGCAACCATCGATCTTCATTCTTTCTGCCACCCTGTAAACTGAAAGCTTTTGTAGCAAGAGGTAACTAAAATTCTGAAGTCGACTTGCAATAAAGGGAAGCAACAACTTTAAGATTGGACTGAAATATCTGACAGCTCTCTGAAACAAAACACAAACAAAATGTACCCAGGTTTCAGTTACGCTCTATTTGGTTTCTTTTCTTGTTAAATAAACGCTGGCCTATAACTCATTAGACACCTTGTGTGCAGCCCCACAAAGATGTGGGCAGTTCAATTTAGAGTAAGTGGGAGGTGTATAATTCAGCATTTACGCTTCTGGATAAATCAGGTTTCAGCATATGAGATTTTTGCCATATACTTCAAATATTCTTATTTCCCTCACTGCTGGCTCAAATTTGAATTTAAACAGGCATATAAACAATACATGGGGAAAAAACCACACAAGTTTTTCTATAACAATTTCCATTAATACTGAAACCTTGTTTGAGGCAATAAACTAGAGAAGTGGTTTCCCTGATTCATTCCTTTACTTTGGATGTGGACAGAACTGTGTCTAGGAGGCCCAAACCAAAGATCATTCATTTTGCCCATTCCCACGTGGTTCTAAAATGTTTTTACTTCCTCTTGGAGATATTAAGTGTTGCTCAGAGAATGCATTTTTAATAAAGAGGGTTTCAGCAGATTCTCTCTATTTGGTATCTCATCATTTCTGCGCTACCCATGGTGTTTCCTAACACAATGTGCTCATACCCAGTGATCACGTGACTTCAAGAGTAAAATTACTTAAATCTGTTAAATGAGCAGATAGAACATAGAGGTGGTTGCAAATCTTTCTTTTATCAATTGAGTTCAGTTCAGTTCAGTCGCTCAGTCGTGTCCGACTCTTTGCGACCCCATGAATTGCAGCACGCCAGGCCTCCCTGTCCATCACCAACTCCCGGAGTTCACGCAGACTCACGTCCATCGAGTCAGTGATGCCATCCAGCCATCTCATCCTCGGTCGTCCCCTTCTCAGCAAATGAACAGAGTGTTGCTTATTTGAGAAGAATCACTTCTCCCCTGAAGATGTGAAGGTTGATCGCATTCACATGATGTTGTGGAATATGGTTTCCACAGTTATCAAAATGAGGTTCACCATTAAGTATCAACAAGGAAAATAAAACAGCAATGTACTGTTTTTTACTAACTAAACTGTCAAAGATTTACAAATGAATAACAAATTTACTTAATGTTAGTCATGCCATGATGGTATTAACATCACTACTTGTCGTAGAATATTGGCAAAACCTGGTAGGAGCCATTCTCCTATTGGAATATATACCCCTAGCAATGTGACCGCACCTCCTCTCATCAAGAGATGGAGTGTATTTGCCCTTGTTTTCAGTCCAGATTGGCTTTGTGACTTGTTTGACCAACAGAATGTGGTGGAAGTGATGTTTGTGTCAAACATAAACTATTTTTTTTGGTCTGCATAGAAAATTCTGGAAGGCTTCCTCTTTCTGTCCTTGACATAGTAGAGAACTGTCTGTCACTCCTCTTTCAGATCATTCATCACTACCTTATTAAGTGAGAGTCTGATATTAAACTCGTTCTCATCCTTTTGATCCAGGTTTAGAATTTGGTTTCTCCTATCTTCTCTCTGAGAGTCTGGTATCTATTGCTTAATTCTAGGTATACCTTACTTTTTGAATCAATATTTTGACCATACTCTGTAATTTGTTCAGGGCCAAAGTCGAATGGGGTAACTAAGGCAGGTGAGGACCTTATCTCAGGTACGAACTGTAGTGAGTCATCATAAACACAGTTACCAAGAAAAATATAGCTTAATGCGATACATTTAAAAGTTGAAATTTATGCCAAGATTCCTGATTAACAAAATATCAAAATTTTAGGCAAAGATAGGATGAGTGTGAGACCACATGGCATAATCATTGGACTTAGTATGTCTAAATCCCACGTCTTAATTTTCCAACTTTTACTGTAAGGCCCTAGAGGATTTATGTGTGTTTTTGTTATTCAGTCACTGAGTCATGTCAGACTTCTCTGATCCCATGGATTGCAGCATGCCAGGCTTCCTGTCCTTCAGCATCCCTCAGAACTTGCTCACGCTCATGTTCATTGAATCACTGATGCCATCCAACCATCTCCTCTGTCACCTCTGTCTGCTCCTGCCCTCAGTCTTTTCCAGTCTCAGGATCTTTTCCAGTGAGTTGGCTGTTTTACCAAGTGGCCAAAGTATTGAAGCTTCAGCTTCAGCATCAGTTTTTTCAGTGAATATCCATGGTTTATTTCCTTTAAGATTGATTGGTTTGATCTCCATTCATTCCAAGGTACTCAGAGAGTCTTCTCCAGAACCAAAATTCAAAAGCATCAATTCTTTGGTGCTCAGCCTTTTTTATTGTCCCTCTCTCACATCTGTACCTGACTACTGGAAAAACCATAGCTTTGACTATACATATCTTTGTTGGCAAAGAGATGTCTCTACTTTTTAATAGGCTGTTTAGGTTTGTCATAGCTTTTCTTCCAAGAAGCAAGAATCTTTTTAGTTTCATGGCTGCAGTCCTAAAATTTTGAAACCTAAGAAAATAAAATCTGCACTGTTTCTACTTTTCCCCCATCTGTTGTTTGCCATGATGTCATGATCTTAGTTTTTTAAATGTTGGCTTTCAAGCCAGTTTTTTGACTCCTCTGTTTCACCCTCATCAAGAGGATCTTTAGTTCTGCCATTAAGGTGATATCATCTGCAAATCTGAGGTTGTTGATATTTTCCCCAGCAATCTTGATTCTACCTTGTGTTTCATCCAGCCCAGCATTTCACATGATGTACTTTGCATATAATTTAAATAAACAGGGTGACAATATAGAGCCTCATCATACTCCATTCCCAATTTTGAATAAGTCTGTTGTTCCATGTCCAGTTTTAACTGTTGCTTCTTGTCCTCATGCAGGTTTCTCAGGAGGCAGGTCAAGCAGTATCATATTCCCATCTTTTTAAGAATTTTCGATGGTTTGCTGTGATCCAGACGGTCAAAGGCTTTCACCTTTAGTCAATGTGTAGTCAATTTAGTCAATCACATTGTCAGTGAATTAGATGTTTTTCTGGAATTCCCTTGCTTTTTCTATGATCCAACAGATGTTGGCCATTCGACTTCCAGTTTCTCTGATTTTTCTTTTCTTTTTTTAAAAAATTATTTATTTATTTTTAAAATTTTACTTTACAATACTCTATTAGCTTTGCCATACATCGACATGAATCCACCACAGGTGCACACAAGCTCCCAGTCCTGAATCCCCCTCCCACCTCCCACCCCACAACGTCTCTCTGGATCATCCCTGTACACCAGCCCCAAGCATCCTGCATCCTGCATCGAACATAGACCGGCACCTCTTTTCTTACATAACAGTATATATGCTTCAATGCCATTCTCCCAAATCATCCCACCCTCTCCTACTCCCTCAGAGGCCAAAAGTCCGTTCTGATTTTTCTAAATCTATCTTGTATATCTGGAGATTCTCAGTTCATGTATTACTGAAGCTTAGCTTGAAGGATTTTGAGCATAATCTTGCTAGTATGTAAAATGTGGTAGTTTGAAAATTCTTTGGCATTGCATTTTTTGGGATTGGAATGGCAACTTTCCAGTCTTGTGTCCACTGCTGAGTTTTCCAAATTTGCTGGCATATTAAGTACAGCACTTTAACATCATCTTTTAGACTTTAATAACTCATCCGGATTTCCATCACCTCCAGTAGCTTTGTTCCTAGTGATGCTCCCTTAGGCCCACTTGACTTCACACTCCAGGATGTCTGGCTGTAGGTGAGTGACCACATCGTCATGGTTATTGGCATCATTAGGACTTTTTTGTACAGTTCTGTGTATTCTTGCCACCTCTTCTAAATCTCTTCTGCTTCTGTTAGGTCCTTGCCATTTCTGTCTTATTGTGCCTATCTTTGCATGAAATATTCCCTTGGTATCTCCAATTTTCTTGAAGAGATTTCTAGTCTTTCCCATTATGATGTTTTCTTCTATTTCTTTGCATTGTTCACTTAAGAAGGCTTTCTTATCTCTCCTTGCTGTTCCTTGGAACTCTGCATTCAGTTGGACATATCTTTCCCTTTCTCCTTTGCCTTTCACTTTTCTTTTTTTCTCAGTTCTTTGTAAGGCCTCCTCAGACAATCATTTTGCCTTCTTGCATTTCTTTTTCTTTCAGATGGTTTTGGTCACAGTCTCCTGTACAAGGTACGATCCTCCCTCTGTAGTTCTTCAAGCAGTCTATCGGCCAGATCTAATCCCTTGAATCTGTCAGTTCTACAGATTTGTAGCCTATGAATTTCGATCCTATAAATTGTAGCCTGCCGGGTTCCTGTGTGCATGAAATTCTCCAGGCATGAATACTGGATTGGGTTGATGTGCTTTCCTCCAGGGAATCTTCCCAACCCAGAGATTAAACCCACCTCTGTGTCTCCTGCATTGGCAAGCAGGTTCTTTACCACTATTGGTGCCAGGTTCTAGTACCACCTGGGAAGCCCTATGACATATTACTACTCAATAAATGTTACTGATTTCTCATTCTTTTATCTAGGTATGTATTTTTTCCTTTTGAAACTTATTCACTGCACAAGTCTTTTTTAGTACCTATCAGTGTTCTTGGGATCACTTTTAGCAGTATCTTTAAAATATGATTATGATGGTAAGCAAAAACAGGCCTGGGTCTTGAGATCAAGAAGCTTATGTTCCTATGGGAAAGGTAGACACTAATCAAATAATCACAAACTCATATTAAAAACACAATGTTAATAAGTTTGTAACCGAGGGGTTATACAGAATTAGGCAATACTTTCTGTGTAAGTGCCAGTCTGACTATGTATACTAATAATCAGGTGAAATGGAGAGAAAAGTATCCTTCCTAAATAGAGAGTGGTTTTTGCAAATGATTAAATAAAAGAGAGCTTGAAGACATTGGAAGAAGTCAACAATGTTAGTTGCTCTAAGAATATCAACTGGATTTAGTGGCATAGATGTCATTGGTCACCTTAGGGAGAGTTATGACTCTGCGTTCGACTTAAGAAAGAAAAAGTGAAAGTGAAAGCAAAGTTGCACAGTCGTGTCTGACTCTCTGCAACCCCACTGACTATAGCCTACCAGGCTTCTCTGTCCATGGATTTTCCATGCAAGAGTTCTCGAGTGGGTTGCCATTTCCTTCTCCAGGGGATCTTCCCGATCCAGGGATCCAACCAGGGTTTCACGCATTGCAGGCAGACACTTTACCCTCTGATCCACCAGGGAAGCTTAAGAAAGAAAGGCAGCTGACTAATGGACCTATGAAATAGCAGTAATTCTGTTATAGAGAGTGAGATTTTTTTTCCCCAAGCTTGTAGACAGATAGGGATAGGATAGAGAGCAGAAGGACAGTTTTTCTTTTGTTGATTGCTTGCTGATAAAAGAGACTTGATAATGTTTAAAATCCATAATAGGAAGTTTTCATATTAGTGTGAAAATTTAAATACACAATAGAGGGGAAAAATAATCAATTCATCAAATGCTTATGAGGAAAAAGGGAGTAATTTTCAAATCACCATCTGAAGATAGTTGGAGAGGTGATAATCCCCAGTTATGATGCAGAGAAGGGTAGGATGATTGCAAACATAGGTGATTTGTGTTGAGTAGTGCAGAGACAGAGAACACATTTCCATCATAAAATCAGAGGTGTCCTTTTCTCATTATCACTGTCCTGTGATCATGTTGTGAGTGAGTTAAGTTTCAACCCCAAGTAAAAGAATGAGATGTTCTGTATACCATCCTGCCAAGTGACCAGGAGCTTCCTTTGGTCTTCTAGTCATCCAGTGAGGAACTGGGAAAAAGACTCCCTATTAAATAAGCATGGGGGCAAAAGAAAAATTCCATTTGTAATTGTATTCATTTTCTAAGACTACTGTAATAAGTTACTAAAATTTAGTGACTTAAATAAGACAAATACATTTTTTCACTGTTCTGTAAGTTAGAAGACTGACAGATCTCACTAGGCTAAAATCAAGATGTTGGTGGACTGCATTCCTTTCTGGACACTCGAGAAAAGAATTAATTTCATTGCTTTTTCCGGCTTCTGGAGGCTATCTGTTCTCCTTGCCTATGATTCCCTTTCTTTATCTTCAATACCCAGCAACATTGGCCAGGGTTTTCTAACACTGCCATCTCTCTGGCTCTTTCTTTTCATTGTTTCATCAACCTTTAAGGATTCTTCTGATGGCTTTGGGCCCACCCAACTAACTCAGGACAATCTGCCTATTTTAAAGTCATTTGATGAGTAACTCTGTTTCTGAATCTTAATTCCCCTTCTCTCATGTGACGTAACTTATTCACAGGTTCTAGGGATTAATATCTGAACATCCTTTGTTTTTGACGGGATGGTTATTCTACTTATCACAATAAAGTAATGGTAGATTGCCTGAGACTTTGGGTTCAAACTATAAATGTTTCTTTCATGAAGCCTCTTGATACCAGTGCTGTGAAGATAGGCCATTTACTAGCACAAATTCAGCTCCAATATTTCTAGCCATTTAAATGGCAATTTTTTCAGGTTCTTTAGGATCACTCATCTAGCACTTCTGAGTAGCAAATCCCGTCTCAATCTGCTCTCCTGGTTTGAGATTCTAACCTTCTTCTCCACTATTTTCAGAACTTCTAGCACCTCTAAAAGACTCCACAAGAACTCCTTGCCTTGTCTGACAGTCACCATAGTTTACAAATAATACTAATGATACTTAAGTGATTAGAAAACCTGTCTTTCTCTTCTCTTGAAACACAAGAGCTCTGTCTTTTGTAAACCAATGATTACGAGTCAATAATTTACAAAGGAATAAATAGTGGTAGAACATTGGCATTCTGATTTTGCCCTGGGGAAGCCATCATCCCTAAAACCCATATCCAGAATGCATTGCATAGAATGGGCGAATGACTTCTCTGAAAAAGCAAAAGCAAACAAACAAAAACAACCCAAATGTAATCTAAGCTATCTTTTGTTAAGAGTCTTTCTTCTCTTTTTGTCTATATAATATACAGTATTTTTGAGGAAAGATTATGGATACCAAGAAGCTACTCAAAGTCACATTCAGGCTATTTTTTTAATGCCAAAGACTCATTACAGTAACTGACGCAATGCTGTGCTCTAACCTTACAATTCTCTTCTAGGAAACAGAACCATTGGCAAATACTCCAAACTCTCGTGGAGTGTTAGACTAAATTATCCATGGAAATCATTGATACAGTACAATGAGGCAGAAGGGACATTTGCTCATCTACCTATTAAGCCACAGGCCTTGGAATAATGAACCCTACATCCTGTGAAGCAGGACAGAAGGCTTGATATGCTTGACTTTTAAATTAAAGAGATTATTTAAAAGGAGAAAATATGGAATGGGAGGCAGTTAGAATTGAGAATAGGCCATAAAGATGAACTGTTGGCTTCTGGAAGCAACTTCTGGAGACTGTCAGTACTGAAGGTTTGTACATGCTTCTGTTTAGAATTTGAGAAGCACACACAGTCAACAGAAACCTTCAATGGAACTGCTATCCAGTGCCAAAAGACAAGGTTTATTTACAGTTCTGCTGTATTAAGCATTAACTTACAAGAGCAAAGAAATAATCATTCAAAACATTTTTTAAGGTCCCTATTTTGATTCAGGCTCTGTGGCAAGTGCCCTAGAGATACAAAAAAGACTGAAATATGTTTGAAAGTTAGGAACTTTGAAGGATAAATACAGTGAGAAGTATTTTGATGAATTTTAAAACATCAGGAGACATCTGTCAGACAGATAAATGGGGATGGAGATGATCCATGCACCCATGATTGGAGGGGTTAATTCCAAACTGAGTAACTGACTTTGAGAAAGGCAAAAGGGAGGTGATGCAATATATACCTGTGTGCAAGGAATTATAACAGTGGTTGTTACATAAGATTCAAGCAGAAGTATGGACTGTAAGTACTGAAAATGAAAAGATAGCAATTACCACCAGGTAGAAGTTATTCTAAGACTTGTAACAGTTTTAAAGTTAATCACTTGTGTATCAACTTTAACTGACATACACAGTGCATGGACTGTTCACTTTGATACTTTCTTTAAGAAAACCCAGCTTCTTAATTGAATGAACTTATTAAAAAAAATCTTATATTAGTCCCATAAATTTAAAACTAGTACCTTTTGCAATGAATTAAAATTGGGAAGTAAGGTCTCAAAACATCTTTAAAAATCATCATTAAGTGCTAAACAGATCCAATTATCTGCCAGTTAGAGTCTTAACATTGATCGTAGGTATCACTCATGAAATTAGCATGCAATGGTAAGGGAAATAAATATTGTAGAAAAGATAATGGATTCAGCTTTTGGTATGATGTCTTTGAAAGGCCAGCATTTGGGCATTTAAAAAAAAGTTCAGCATCAAAGACTGGCTTAGAAGTTTAGTTCAGTATCACTACAAATTATAGGAGGAAGTTGACATTCCGAGAGTGAAGGATTATAAATGTTCATGAAGTTATAAATAGTCAGTTGGCAGATTTATCTAAGTAATTAGCATTACCTAGGCTAGCAAATACTAAAGATATTGGTTCTTCTTTTTTGCTTTCCTTTTTTCCCCCCCTATGTTCCAATTCAATATTAACCAAAATTATCTTCTATCACTCAAGGACATAACTGATAAGAAAGATAAATATTTCTCTGGGGCATGCCCTTCTAATATCTTGTGCTTCATGGTGATAATTTTCTTTGCTCCCTTTCTTCCTTGATGTCCCAATTTCCATGGCTGGAGTCTGTCTGAGTTGGGACTACTATGTGCCTTACCTACATGGTGAAGCTTCCCTACATATGCAAGTCATACCCCACAGATTCCTGCAGGAATGGCATTGTATCACATTTGAAATGGCCTTTGCCTGTATTATATATCCTTAGGACCTCACTGCCTCTAATATTAATTTGATGCTAGATGAAATACATATTTAAGAGTCATGGTAATATGATCATATATTAGTGTAAAAAGCGTATCTTACATAAGCAAAAGCAAGACTATTTTAATGATGACTTTCTAGGAGCAGTGTTTTTACTCTTCTGATCCAACCTGTCATTAACATTAAATGCCAGTGAATTTCAAAACAAACACTTGAGAGGTCATGTTCTGTTCTTTCAGTCTATGATGACAGAGAATTACAGCCCAATTTGATAGTCATTTTCTCTTGATGAAGAAGGTGGTTAGAGGGTGTGCTAGATCTGCTTTTGATACCCATCAACAACTTGGAACTTGCAAAAAAACAGTGACATTGGAAAGAACACTTACTAGATTGAGGAGGATACTTTGGGGGGGTGGAATTGAATTTTCCAGGCTAAAGTCATGATTTTCAATTACCAGGGAATGTAGGAGTAGTATCCTCAAGCAGTCCAGAGGGCTTGTGGCAGGGTGCACATGCAATAGACAACAGTATCTAATAAAATAAACAGCTCTCATGGTGATAGAAGAGCTTGATGCTGGTGGGTAATTAAGCCATATAATTATGGCTTCATATGCAGTAGCATATGAACTCTACTATATACTGTGTCCTTTCTATATCCTGTACTATTTTAATTTTTAATTTGATTTGCTCTCATTTATAAGTTGCATTGTGAGTGTTCCAGAACTTTTCCTCTTTGGAATATCTTTACCTCACATTCTAAGATACTCTTAACAAAGGCACAGCAAAGGTACCTTTTTTGGTATTTCCCCTGCAGCATTTGACCTTGTACATAGACTATACCCAATAAATTATGGTAGTTGGATGATTTAAGTAATATTCTTTGTAAAGTAATAAATACTTTTTATTACGTTTTCTACCCAACATATTAAGTAGAAATATAGATGTGAGGGAATTAGTTTGACAATAGCCAAAGCCTATAATAGACAATGGACTTTAAAAAACGTAATGCTATTTAGTTTAAAATAAATTGAGAGAAATAATTCACCTTTATGGCGGATTAAGACATTTCTACTAATGAACATGCAAATGTTGATGATGTTCTTCTAAAGCATGATTGGATAAAAGTAATAGAGTTGATCAATAAATCAATTTTGAACAAGGAAAAATAACCATAAAATTTAGTACAACATAAATTATAATATATGTTATTTAAAGAAATTAGTTCTTAGAATATGATTAATATAGTTAATTATTTGATTCCAGGTTTGTTTTTTTAATCTCTATTGTTCTGGGAATAGCCTATGAATTGAATATATATATATTTTTTGTCCCAAGCAATGAAACTGCAACATGATATCAAGGGTAAAAATGCAGGCTCATAGTTAAGAAAAATAAAGATAATCGGCAGGACAAGATGCCCAGAGGCTAGTCTCCCATATATTACCAAGTACTGTGAGCCCTGAGGCAAAGTGTCTTTGGTCTGGGGGATTTGGGATATGTCTTCAGTAATCATTTAAAAGTTTCTTTCTGTACCTAGATTTTATTATTTTATTACCTACTACTGTGGTTTGTAATATTCTAACTGGCTAAAGCTGTGTTTCAAAAAACTGTGACACAGAAGGAGAATATATAAACCAGATCAGAGCACTGAATCAGGAGTGGAAGACTTAGTCTCTCTTTGATAATCCCTTACAAATCTCCTCCTATACTAGTCTCAAATAATTCTATGGTGTAATCAATTACAATTTAATATGAATTTGTGTGACCTAGACTACACTCATCAATATTACTCTAACAGAGAAGAAAAGAGTAAATAAAGTAGATGTAGTATGTGGAGACACACAGCTTTCCCTTACTCCAGATCCATCAATGTTTTTATTTTAACCACATCTATTCTCCTCTTCTTTTTCTGACCTTCAACATAGTCCTGAATTTGGCCTTGCCTTCCCTGGTTTAATCAAATTTCCTACTAATCCTAAACCCTAAGCTGAAATATTTAGATTGATTTTCTCTGCCTTAAAAAGTCAGCACTGATTCCTGTTATATCTGATCAGATGAGTCTATTGTTTTATGAATGTTATCTCCACTCTCCTCCTAATTCTTTTTCAGGATCAAGTGTCAGTTCTTTCTCGACTTCTTCCAATTCTGCTGTATTTAAAGTTTCAGTGAATTAGGTACTAACTTGTACACTGCTTTGTCTTATTTGCTATTATTTTATGTATAACTCTTTTGACTCCTGGACTGTTCTCTTAATGGGCATGTATAATCAACTGAGAAAAACTCTTAATTTTTTCTATCCTTTTTAAACAAATTTTCCTATATAATCAAGCCCTTTTAGAACTGCCAGAGTTTACATAGTGCTAAAGGTTTGGTGATGCCTCTATTTTTGAATAATGTTGCTTTTCAAAGGTTTTCCTACTGACTTCAAGTTGTGAAGACCATGAGGCGACTTACAGTGTCTGCTGTAGCACTTTTTACATGATCTTTTGCCTTCAATTCTATGTTCTTACCTCTTTCTGGAATATGGACTAAAAGCTATGGAATCTGTACATCTGTAGAAATGTTGTAATTTCCTTCACATTTTGCACACATTATACCAAATTTTAGAGAAATCTAGATCTCCAAATCATGGTGGATTGAACATAATATTATCATCCAAAAGAATCAGATTTGATGTATGGGTCCTAAGGATGGAAATTTCTAGCTGATGCAACTACTCTAAAACCAGAAAGAGAGCAGATAGGGAGCAACACAAAAGTTTGGAGAAGTTGGTTGAGACTTAAGCAGAAAATAACGAGGGGCAGGCAAATACCTAGGTCTCTAAACACCAGCAAGATTTTTAACTCCAGAAAAAAAGCTTGAATGAAAACCTGTAATGAGGGCAGGATTTATATATTTGGGCTAGGAAAGGGAAGCAGAGATGTAAAAGGGGCTGTGGACCTAGGGACAAAAAGAAACCCAGGACTTGGACCCAGGACCTTCAAGGCTGAGTTTATAGTAGAGTGACTAATATAAGTCACCAGGAATAGAGTCTTCCCTGTATAGTTCCTGCATAATAGGCTGCAGTCCATGGGATCGCAAAGAGTCCGACACGACTGAGTGACTTCCCTTTCACTTTTCACTTTCACGCATTGGAGAAGGAAATGGCCACCCACTCCAGTGTTCTTGCCTGGAGAATCCCAGGGACGGGGGAGCCTGGTGGGCTGCCCTCTATGGGGTTCCACAGAGTCGGACACGACTGAAGCGACTAAGCAGCAGTAGCAGCAGCAGTATAATAATCAGAGCTTCTCTGAGCATGTAGTAAGCTCTTGATGATTGATGACATGTGTTTGCATTTTTAGAAACTTAAACCAATCAATATTGTTTTTAATTTTTATCATTTCTATTATGTTTATATTTTAATAGGATGTTTGTAGTGTCATCTTAAACTTAGAGAATAGCATCATTATTTTATTTATTCTCCCATAAAGCACAGTTTTTTTTTAATTCTCTGTGTTTAGCAAATTATATGGATAATAATTTCAACACATTTTTCATCCATGAAAGCCTATGTTCTGAAGGCAATAGAATAAAATACAACAGGCACTGACATGAATTTAATTTTTACATGCAAGATCACTGATGCTAAAATAAGTCTAGAATAAAACCTTCAGCAATAGATGTGTCACATTTAAATTTATTAAGAAATCTTTAGGTAGTGAGCAGACAATGACTCTGCAACAAATTTAAGTAATATTTTAATCTCACAGTGTCTTATTGATTTTGGAAAATGTATTATTTATTACTGAAAACATATGTTATGTAGGAAACAAATAAGTTACTTTTTTTTAAAGCAGCAGAACTTGGTTGCTTGGTTATTTAATGCTTGAATATATTTAAAATGTCTACATCCTTTACAAATCAGTCACAGATATAAAAATAATGAAATTATTATATACTATATCAAAAAGATTGAGAATTGTTCTTGGGAGAGCACATACCTGTACATCATGGACAAATCAAGAACTAAATGCCAAAGAAATTAATGTTAGAGAGAAACTTTCGAAGTTGAGCTACAAATACAAAATCAAGAGGCAATTTTAAACTCCTAACCTGAGACATGAGATAAAACATTTCAAATAAATGCCTTGAATGTTGTAATGGACACACTGGTTCTACACCTCCAGGGATGATTTAAAATGCATTCACATCTTGCTGAGATATTATCTATAATATATAAGAAATTTAAATCAAAATGCCTTTCTTACCAAAAAACGCTGTTTGTGACAAATGTGAAACCAACGTGAAAATTCAAGGTCTCAAGAAGATTTTGCTCAGTAATGAGATAGTTTGATACCATATATTGGAAAAAATAAAATAGATAGCAAAAGAAACCGCTTTAAGGTTTGAAGTCTGATGTTATTCACAAAAAGTATATATAAGATAGGCAAACCTTTTGTTAATTGTAGTACCGAGCTGAGAGTGGACATTATAATTTTAATATTATTGACAACAAGAACTTCCATGATTGTATATTGGTTTTGACATAGATGTGATACCCAGGTTGAAATTTTAACGTGTGATAAAACATAAATTTTTTATTTTATATAAAAAGTAATTGTAAACATAAAGCAAAATTTTGTGCATTTACAATAAAGGTGATGGTCCTGTGGTTAAATCTGACCTTGTTTAGAACTATCAGAGCTTTGTGAGCTAAAAACAAGCAATGAACAAAGAAAGATTATAAACAATGTGGAGAGATAGACCTTATGTTCTTATTCAATTTTCTTGATCACATTATGGAGCGTGAATCTTCTTGTAAACTGTTTAGATGAAGAGTGTTAAAAAGGAACTGTGATGACTTGATTATAGTTCTTTGGACCTTTTTTTGTTCATTTGGTAAATAAAAGTAACACATCATAAAATTGCCCTATCTAAAACACAGAAGCTGCAAAGAAAGGGAAGATAAGAATTGACAGGGCTTGATCAACTTCTTTTGTTGACTGTCTTACCCAATCATAATTTCCTTCTAAAAAATACATATTAAAAATGCTTTGAAAATTGTTAAGAGCTAAAACTAAGATGTGATTATTGCTATTGACATTAGTTAGTTGGATAATGGATGCAAAGTAACTGAGTGTCTTCAAACAACAGCATTTAGGATCACTAAATGGCAGATACTTGGGTTCTTTATTGTCTTTGGGAACCAGGAAACTAAGTGTTTTAATTTTGCTTCAGCTCATAGTTTCTGATGATTAACTATTAAAAGGTGTTTGCTATGTGTGCTAAATCACTTCAGTCATGTATGACTCTTTGTGATGCCATGGACTGTAGCCCTCCAGGCTCCTCTGTCCATGGAATTTTCCAGACAAGAATACTGGAGTGGGTTGCCATGACCTTCTCCAAAAGATATATTTGTTAATTAATGTAAGATGTCAAAAATAGAAAAACTATGTTTTAGGGTATATAGGAACTTTCTATACTATTTTTCCAATTTTTTTTTGTGTGAATCTAAAACTTTTCTATAAAATAAAGTCTCATAAAAAAGTGACAATAAAATATATTTTAATAGCAAAATATCTGAATAGATACTTCATCAAAGATACACAACTGACAAATAAGAATATGAAAAGTTGTGCAACATAATTTTACATCAGGAAATTGGAAAGTAAAACAGCAATGAGATGCCACTACACACTTATTAATAATATGACTAAAATCCAGAACAATACAGGTGCTGATAAGATGTAGTACAATAGGAACTTTCTATTTTTTACTAGTGAAATTCAAGATAGTACAGCTTTGTGGTATTTACCCGGAGTTGTCAAATTAGGTCTATACAAATATCTGCACACAATGTTAGTTATAAATAAAACAACATTTGGAAGTGAATAGTGAATGGAATGGAAGTAGGTGAATGGATGAACTGTGATCATTCATCCAATGAAATATTCTTCAGCAATAATGAACTATCAAGGTACAAAAGGGTAGGCAGTGACCTTAAATACATACTGTTAAATGAATTTTTTTAAGACTACATACTGTATGATTTTAGCTATGTAATATTCTGGATAAAGCAAAACTGTGGAGACAATAGAAAGATCAGTAGTTGCCAGAAATTTATGGGAAGGGAGAGAAGAAATGAAAAGCACAGGGGATTTTTAAGACCGGAATGTTACTCTGTATGGTACTATAATGGAGGATTGTTGTTGTTATTTAGTTGCTAAGTTGTGCCTGACTCCTTTGAAACCCCATGGACTATAGCATTCCAGGTTCCTCTGTCTATGGGATTTCCCAGGCAAGAATACTGGAGTAGGTTGCCATTTCCTTCTTCAGGAGATCTTCTTAACTCCAGGGATCTTTCTGATATGTGTCTCCTTCATTGGCAGGTAGATTCTTTACCACTGAGCCACTAGGGAAGCCCATAATGGCAGATACATGTCATTATATGTGTGTCAAAACCCATAGAATATACATAAATAGTTAGCCCCAATGTAAACTATGGACTTAATGTATCAGTATTATTTCATCAAATGTACAAATGTACCTCTCTGATGCAAGCTGTCAGTAAGGGGGTATCAAAATGAGGCGCCGGTCTATGTTCGATGCAGGATGCTTGGGGCTGGTGCACGGGGATGATCCAGAGAGACGTTGTGGGATGGGAGGTGGAAGGGGGATTCAGGACTGGGAGCTTGTGTGCACCTGTGGTGGATTCATGTCGATGTATGGCAAAGCCAATAGAGTATTATAAAGTAAAATAAAGTAAATTTTAAAAAAAATAAATAAAAATCAATCTATTAACTTTTAAATGTGATGTTTGTTATTAATAATTTTTCCCATTATCAATATCCTCTTCAAATATCATTGAATTCACAACTGTACACTGAACCACTCATCTGAGAGCTATTATCAAGTTTTAAGTGGAACCTGTGTCTGAATGTATTAAATATAACCTTAGGATATGAATTGCTGTGAAAAATATTTTAAATTATGGAGAAATATTTTTAGGTTAACAAAAGTTAAAGGAATTCTATTTCTACCTTTTACACATCTCTCGAAATCATCAATTTCAGGGAAAAATATGACAATGTAAATGTAGATTTGTTTTAGTATACTGTCTTTTGAATCATGCTTATCTTATGTAAAGGTGAAGAGATCTTTGTTATTTATCTAGAAATCACACAGTATGCACTATTGTGATTTTTTTGTGTAACCATGTCAATTAAACCATTTGTATTTCTATATAATTATAATATTGAGTCAACACATGAGCCTAATTCCCTCTATGTTGTTGTCTGGTCATTAAGTTGTGTCCAACTCTTTTGTGACCCCATGGAGTGTAGCCTAGCCTGCCAGCCTCCTCTGTTCATGGGATTTCTCAGGCAAGAAACTGGAGTAAGTTGCCATTTCCTTCTCCAGATTCCCTCTGTACCTAATTAGAAAATTCATACATTAGTATGAACTGTTTATGTTATAAAGAGATTATTTCAACATGAGCAGACTTTATATTTACAAGAAGAATTAAAACACCCAGCTAACAAATGAAGTATTCAGAGATATATCTATGAAATGGCAATTTATTCTCTTTGAAATTTTCAAGAGCTTGAAAGTATAGTATACAACAAGAGGTGATTAAAATTTAGAATAACAAATATTTGTTGAAGCTTAAGGTTTTTCAGTATAGACTTCATAGAAAAAGTCACTGTCCAGCAATATCCTGACACATGAACATTAATGAACAATAAAGCTAAAAACAAAATAGTAGTATTAAAATGGTAATTAGTTATCATTCATTTTGGGGGAGTTTCCCAGGTGGCTCAGTGTTAAAGAATCTGCCTGCAATGCAGGAGATGCAGGTTCAATCCCTGGATTGTGAAGGACGCCTGGAGCAAGAAATGGTAACCCACTCCAGTATTCTTGCCTGGGAAATCCCATAGACAGAGGAGCCTGGTGGGCTATAGTCTGTGGGGTCTCGAAAGAATCAGACACAACAGCGATTGCACAAGAAGCCTGCTTAGCATGTGTGTTGTATTTTTCCTCTTTCAGTTCTTAGGAGTGTAGCCAAGAAAAACAGAGATGTTTTCCTTGGGAAACAGGATGCCTTTCTAAAACTCCTTCTTTTCTCTCATGCTGCTGATGCTGCTGCTAAGTGGCTTCAGTCGCGTTTGACTGTGCGACCCCATAGACGGCAGCCCACCAGACTCCCCCATCTCCGGGATTCTCCAGGCAGGAACACTTCTTTACTTCTGTCCTGAACATGTCTCAGATCTACATTCAAATGCATTGACTCCTGCTTTTTTTTGACATTATTTCTTCTTACCTTTTTTTGAGTGATCTAGGAACTGCATTCATGTTCAGAGAGTGAGAGTGTTAGTGTCACACCGTAGGAGAATGATAAGTTAAAATTTATTGAATTTGCTAGAACTTCTGAGGCTTTGGCATGAATAATTTTATTTAATTCTCTTACCTCTCTTTAGATTTCATTTAACAATTGAAGTAAATAAGGTACAGAATGGTTTATCCCCTGGCTGGTATTGTACAGCTAGCAAGTAAAGCAAGGATTCAAACCTAAGTACCTTAACTCAATAATTCACATACTTAACAGGTAAATGAAACTGCCCCATGCTAGCACTGTATTTTGTTTTTCGTTTTTCTTTTCTTTTTTTTTTTTACCTCTTATATTGCATTCGTCTGCAAAAGCCTACTCTATTATGCCTGCCAGTGCTGAATCAGTTAAACTAGTGTTACCAAGTCTCCTAACTATAAATGTAGAAGAAAAATCTTAGGAGAGAACCTGCGTTAGTTTTATCGATCTGCTTTTGCAGAATTGAAAACAAAAAGCCATCTTGAAGCACATCAATAGAATTATGGTTTCCCCTGTGAGAATTTACTGCATTGGCGTTCTGATTTGTTCTCTTCTAAAGAAGGAGCACAGAAAAAATTATTAGGTGCTGAAATAGGCTGGCTCTGATGGATTACTGACAGCGTCACGTATCTTTCTAGTGTTTTGTTTTCCTCAACTCTCGCTAACGTTACTCATCTTGCACTTTAACGATTATAAAAGGTTTATTCAAATTTACTTTTCTTTTCTACAAAGATGAGGCCCTAGAACATCAAAGCAGCATACAAATTAGAAATCATTAAGTGAGGTTCTGGGATTAATATATATATTAGGTTATAGCTTTTCTTTTATTTTCCTCCTCTACCTTAAATCTATCTCTGTTCATGGGAACACTGGCTAAGGCTATTACATATCCTAGTTATGCATTGACAGCACTGAGTCTTCGTAATGGTGAAACACTGCTGCTTTACAAAGACTTTCTGTGATTTAAGTTATATACATTAATATGTATATTCAGTATTAACATGCATATACATGTAACGTGTGTAACACACATATAAACCCATATGTATGCATATATATACATACATGTATAATTTATGTGGATTATTCTTATAACTCATATATGTGATATACACACATATATACACATACAGATTGACACACACACACACATACACATAAACAAGCATGTGTTATGTATACAGGCACACCATATTTCAGAGCCTAATCTCATGCCTGCCACAAGTCAAATGTCTTTGCATAAACCCAATTTAATCACTTTTTTCCTGAGAAGCAAGTCTTAGGAAAGGTAGCAATTATAATTTCCATATGTTGAAATCAATCAGAGCATCTCTAAAATGTACCATTTTCTAAAAGATCTGAAGAAGAAATACCCTTTGTATTAAAACCAACACCAGCAACAATAAAAAAAGCTGTATCCTCAGTCTTTTGCTCTGTTGTGGTTGACTCTATCAACGGTATCTTGCCTTTTGTTTGTTATACTGCTTTGTGGAAGAAAAGTTAAGATTTGTTTGCAGATACTATGGTGCCTGTTAAGTCACCTGGCTTCAGTAATTTCCTCCTTACATGCTCATCTACACAGCTTCTCCAGCTCTCACAGCGACCTCAGAGCATTATTTTCATGGATAGATTCTGTAAGTCATCATTTCCATTGGGAACAAAATATTAGGCTGATGGGCAATGCAACCACTGACTGAGAACCACAGACTTCAAACAAGCAGAGTGCTCCTGTTCTCACTTGATTATGCAGAATATACCAAAGAGAAGTGAAAGACACAATGTTGCTTCATTAGAAAGTATTGAGAGCACATGAGATGTAGGAAGGTTAATAACAAATAATTTCTTTAAAGTTTTGGCTTTCAACATGAAGTATATTTCATCCTTGATATCAAGTCAACCACTTCATTTTAAGCATTAGAATACAGTTGGAAATCTTTCCTTACTTAACACTGTCACTCTTCAAAAGAGCCTTATTGACTATTAACAATCAGAGAATATTTTTGAGAAGCAGCTGTGAAACTATAAGTCCTTCCAAGCTGACCTTTTCGGTGAAGCAGTGATCTGATGCCCCCCGGTTGAGAATAAAATGGTTTATGCTTTGTGCTTTTAAAATGGCTTATAAGCAACATGAGGTTGGTTTTATTAAATTACCTTTTCTTTTTTAACAAACACCATCTGTTTTGGTTTGGCAAGTCTCCCACAGGAAAAAGAAAAGATAAAACTAATGATATATAACTTTTTCCTTCATAATTGACCCTGGTAATTTACTGAGATTAGGTTATGCTAGTTCAGAAACACAGCTTGCAAATTCACAGTGCTAATTTAATTATTAGTGCAAATATTTGCACAGATTTTAAAAAGTTATTTGAAAAACCATTGTATAACTATACTCATTTAATTTTCCCAACAGAGATGAAGAATAATGACTGTAATATTCTACCTCCCATTTTATAGATGAGGAAATAAGGGCAGAAATGTTTCAGCTTTTTAAAAGATGATATGGTGAACAATGCTTCATTGACAACAATAAAGCCTTTGACTATGTGGATCACAACAAACTGGAAAATTCTTAAAAAACGGGGATATCAGACCACCTTACCTGTTTCCCGAGAAACCTGTATGCAGGTCAAGAAGCAATAGTTAGAACTGGACATAGAACAATAGACAAGTTCAAAGTTGGGAAAGGAGTACAATAAGGCTGCATATTGTCAGCCTGCTCATTTAACTTCTATGCAGAGTACATTATGTGAAATGCCAGGGTGGATGAAGCACAAGCTGGAATCAAGATTGCCAGGAGAAATATCAACAACCTCAGATATGCAGATAATACCACTCTAATGACAAAGGAACTAAAGAGCCTCTTGATGAGGATGAAAGAGAGTGAAGAAGCTGGTTTAAAATGCAACATCCAAATAAATAAAATTATGACATCTGGTCCCATCACTTCATGGTAAACAGATGAGGAAAAAGTGGAAGCAGTAGCAGTTTTTATTTTCTTGGGCTCCAAAATTGCTGTGGATGGTGACTGCAGTCACAGAATTAAAAGACACTTGCTCCTTGGAAGAAAGGCTATGACAAACCTGGACAGCATATTAAAAAGCAGAGACATCACTTTGCCGACAAAGGTCCATAATTAAATCTATGGTTATTCCAGTAGTCATGTCCTGATGTGAGAGTTGGACATAAAGAATGCCGAGCACTGAAGAATTTATGCTTTCAAACTGTGGTGCTGGAGAAGACCCTTGAGAGACCTTGGGCTGCAAGGAAATCATACCAATCAATCCTAAAGGAAATCAACCCTGAATATTCATTGGAAGTACTGATGCGAAACTGAAGCTCCAATAATTTGGTCACCTGATTCAAAGAGCCAACTCATTGGAAAATAGTCCTGGTGCTAGGAAAGATTGAAGGCAAAAGAAAAGGGTGACAGAGAATGAGAAGTGTGGATGATGTCACTATCTCAATGGATGAGTTTGAGCAAACTCCAGGAGATACTGAAGCACAGAGAAACCTGGTGTGATGCAGTTCATGGGGTCACAAAAGTGACCAACAGCAATGGTGTGTAAATGATAGAGCTGAGTCTGAAATTAAAATTACCACGCCATCAATCTCATATTATGTCCACTCTACCCTGCTCTCTCAGTTCAGTTCAGTTCAGTTCATTTCAGTTGCTCAGTCATGTCCGATTCTTTGCGACCCCATGAATCACAGCACGCCAGGCCTCCCTGTTCATCACCATCTCCCAGAGTTCACTCAGACTCACGTACACTGAGTCCGTGATGCCATCCAGCCATCTCATACTCGGTCGTCCCCTTCTCCTCCTGTCCCCAATACCTCCCAGCATCAGGGTCTTTTCCAATGAGTCAACTCTTTGCACGAAGTGGGCAAAGTACTGGAGTTTCAGCTTTAGCATCATTCCTTCCAAAGAAATCCCAGGGTTGATCTCCTTCAGAATGGACTGGTTGGATCTTCTTGCAGTCCAAGGGACTCTCAAGACTCTTCTCCAACACCACATTTCAAAAGCATCAATTCTTCGGCACTCAGCCTTGTCTAACTCAATGAAACCAAGCCATGCCTGCGGGGCAACCCAAGACGGGTGGGTCATGGTGGAGAGGGCTGACAGAACGTGGTCCACTGGAGAAGAGAATGGCAAGCCACTTCAGTATTCTTGCCTTGAGACCCCATTGACAGTATGAAAAGGCTAAATGATAGGATACCAAAAGAGGAACTCTCCAGGTCATTAGATGCCCAATATGCTACTGGAGATCAGTGGAGAAATAACTCCAGAAAGAATGAAGGGATGAAGCCAAAGCAAAANATAGCAAATGAAGCAACTGACAAACAACTAATCTCAAAAATATACAAGCAACTTATGCAGCTCAAGTTCGGAAAAAACAATGACCCAATATAAAAATGGGCCAAAGAACTAAATAGACATATAATGTTTCTATTTTCAATTTTTTGAGGAAGCTCCAAGTTTATCAACAGTATACAAGATTACCTTTCCTCCATATTCTTACCAACACTTATTATCTCTTGTCTATTTTTTTGTTGGTATATAGTTGCTTTAAAATGTTGTGTTAATTTCTGCAAAGTGAGTCAGCCACATGTATCCCCTCTTCCTTGGATTTCCTTCCCATTCCTATCCACCGCAGATAACTGAGTAGAGTTCCCTGTACTGTGCAGTCCATTCTCAAAAGATGTGCATGGGGTACAGCTGCTTGCTGCCCCAAAGCCAATAAACATGCCAGGCAGACGGAAAGGAAAGTTAGCTTTATTTTAGGTGCCAGCAACTAGGGAGGGGGGCTGAGGGTAGATATCTGTCCAAAGGCTGACTGCCCCCACTGGCAATCAATGGGGCGAGAGCTTTCATAGACAGACGTGGGGGTGGGGTGACAGCTAACTGCAGAAGCAGGACAGTCAGCCCTAATGTCGTCATGTCCTTGTGTTGTGTTAGCTGCTTCAGTCGTGTCTGACTCTTTGCAACCCCATGGACTATAGCCTGCCAGGCTCCTCTGTTCATAGGATTTTCCAATTTTGCTTTCAAATTGGTTATCAGTGGTCTGACCATCATCGTTTTGATTATTTTAGGTACAGTTAATTTTCAGTTCCAGAGTTGTTTTGAGGCCATTTCTTTGAGGCCAGTTCTCAGAATTGTGGCAGCTCATCTTGTGGGTACAGTCTAATCATTGTATAGTTAACTTTTCAACCTGGGGTTTAAGTATCTGAAGGACAGCTCACAGGGTGTGGCTCAGAATATTATCTATAACATTTGAGAAAGAACTAAAGATTCTTGACTATGCTTAATGACAATATTATTATTTAGTCTCCTCTGATTGCTTTCCTTTGTTTTTGCATTTCTCATTTCTCTGATTAAACTTATTCATTAACTAAAGTTTTCCACAGACAAAAGGAAGACAGAGGACATGGTGGGGAGGGGAGAAGGGAAAGATAACAGGGTCCTGCTCTGTTTCAATAGTAGTGTATATATGCCAGTCCCAATCTCCCAACCTATTCCCTCTTCCCACCTTGGTATCCATACATTTGTTCTCTACATCTGTCTCTTTATTTCTGTTTTGCAAGTAAGTTCATCTATACCATTTTTCTAGATTCCATGTATATGTCTTCCTTTTATTTTTTATAATAGACATTCTAACAGGTGTGTGGTAGCATTTCATTGTGGTTTGGATTTGCATTTCCTTGTGGTTAATGGGGCTTTATGATATTGAACATCTTTTCATGAACCTGTGGGCCAGTTGTGGAAATTCACCCACAATGATTAAAGTGAAAAAAAAAAAAA